>FLSR01000377.1:0-20235 GCA_900092035.1 Leuciscus waleckii
ACACACACACACAGAGAGCAGAACAAATGACTGCCAATAAAGCTCCATAAGGTCTTTATGAGCTCATTTAATCATTTGATCGCTAAATTAACCCTTATAACGCATTAAAAAAACGAGCAGCCGTTTTTACGGGTCAATTTTGGCCGGATGGAACATGAGCTTAAAAAACAGGCATAAGAGTTCATGTTTTTGTTTAGTTACTTGCCAATTCTTTGACATTTCGGATAATACTTAAAATATAGCAAAAACAAAATAATTAAATAATAATAATAATAACGAGAAATTGAATATAACATTATATTAAATTTATTATAAGATGAGAATTAACAGTTTCAATCCCAACTGAAAATCAATGGAATTATAGTGTATTGGACCTACATATACTACATACAGTATATGTGGTGGCCGCCAAAGCCTTATTCGCACTCATCATCTTCAAATGAAATGAATGGTTAAAACAACTGATCTGTCCAACACTGAACTCACGAGACGTCTGAATCGGTGTATAACAAATCGGTAACACTTTACAGTAAGGTTCTAGTTTACCATCCATTCCAACAACAAAATTCAGTCTCAAAAGTGTGATAAATGGGAAAGAAGCTAAATATATTTAACAACAGGAGCCGAATGCGTTATAAGGGCTCTCGAGTCTCTCTGTGTTCTATTCAGTTCTCATAAAGTCATTCATGAGAGCAGATAGACAGTATCCACGCACTACCTCCCTCTCCAGAGCCTGATTGGCTGACGAGCCCATCGGTGGGAGTGACCTCATCTCCTTGAGTGGCAGCCGCTCAAACTCCGCCCACTTCTTCTCGATCTCCTCCTCTATTCGCTTCTGTTCCGACAGGCCCGCCCCCTTCCTCGACAGCACCGCCTCCCACTGGTTATGGGTGTCGTCACGCCGACGCTCCTCCTGCCATTGGCTGTGCTCTCTCACCTGCCCCTCCCCGGACTCTCTCTGATTGGCGGAGGCAGGAGTAGGAGGCGTGGCTACAGGCGACAGCTCCACATAGTCGAACTTGCTGTGGGCGGGGTTTGCGGTGGTGGAGGAGGCCTCTGATTGGCTGCGCAGTCGGTGACAGCGTTCTCTTTATCACTGCTGAGGCTCGGCAGCCTGAGGGAGGAAACACACATTAGTGCGTCAGTGTGTGTGAGAGTGTGTGTGTGAGAGTGAGTGTGTGTGTGTATGAGTGTGTGTGTCACTGACTGTGTGAGGTCTGGAGAGCTGCTGGGTTGAACGTTCTTCCTCAGAACCTCGATCCAGTTCCTCCGTATCCCAGCAGTCATAGCTGAGAGTGTGAAGGCAGCGTCTGTGGTCTGAGGAACAGGAGAGAGTCAAGAGACTGTGAGCATCAGAGGAACAGGAATGCAGCAGGTCCGGACAGGATCACACACACACACACACACACACACACACACACGCACGTCTCAACTGACCTGGATTGGAAGCCGTAGTTCTTCTCCACGTCGAACTCCAACACCTTCACACACGACTTCAGGTCGATCTCTCCATCCACCTCGTCTCTCTGAGCAGATCACACACACTCTTCAGGAAACCGGCATTCACTATCATTCTAAATCTGACATTCACTGCGTTAAAGTGCAGAAAGTCCACAGTAGAAGATCCTGTTTTAAATAAATGCTGTTCTCTTGAACTTTCTGCTCAAAGAATCCTGAAAAATTAAATGTTTGATGGTTTCCACAGAAATCTGCATGTTGTGTTTGCGTGTGTCATGTTCATACATGTTTGCGTGTTCGCATGTGTCGTGTTCACACGTGTTTGCGTGTGTCGTGTTTGCATGTTAGCGTGTTCATACATGTTTGCATGTTAGCGTGTTAATACATGTTTGCATGTTCGCATGTGTCATGTTCATATGTGTTTGCATGTTAGCGTGTTCATAAATGTTTGCGTGTTCACATGTCGTGTTTGCATGTTAGCGTGTTCATACATGTTTGTGTGTTTGCATGTTCATACATGTTTGCATGTTCGCGTGTCATATTTCTATGTTAGCGTGTTCATACATGTTTGTGTGTTCGCATGGTGCGTGTTCATACGTGTTTGGATGTTAGCGTGTTAATACATGTTTGCGTATGTCATGTTATACGTGTTTGGACGTTAGCGTGTTAATACATGTTTGCGTGTTCGTGTGTGTCGTGTTCACACGTGTTCACATGTGATGTGTTAGCGTGTTCATACGTGTTTGCATGTTAGCGTGTTCATACATGTTTGCGTATTCGCGTGTGTCGTGTTCATACGTGTTTGCATGTCGAGTATGCATGTTAGCGTGTTCATACATGTTTGCATGTTCGCACGTGTCGTGTTCACATGTGACGTGTTAGCGTGTTCATACGTGTTTGCATGTCGAGTATGCATGTTAGCGTGTTCATACATGTTTGCGCGTTCGCATGTGTCGTGTTCATACGTGTTCACGTGTGATTCTCACCTCCTCCGCCGCAGAGTCTCTTAGTACTTCAGTCCAGCGTCTGTCAGCACAAACCAGTGTTTCCTCCACTGAACACACACACACACACACGGTCAGTCATGATGAAACACATTCAACATCATGATAACAGACAGACAGATGTGTCTCACCTCTCCACTCTCGTCCAGTTTAGACATCCATCCCTTCTTAAAGTTCAGCAGGTCAGGCTACAGACAGACAGGTGTATCAGAGGAGTGTCAATGCATCATCCTTAACACACACACACACACACACACACACACACACACACACACACACTCACTCACACACACACACACACACACACACACACACACACACACACACACAGGTGATGGTGACCGCTGAACTAAACTCTGATCAGGATTATCAAAGCACTTATAACATTAGAGTTTGTGTTTATTTACATGAACCAGAAACCAGCAGAAATCAGCCTCAGTAATGCGCATGCGCTGTGAGCGCGGGTGTGTCGCGCGCGCACAAACTCACACATATAAAAAAACAAGTTGTGTTTGCTCACGTACCGTGCAAACACAACACACACTGCACGCCAACACACACTAAATGGGGTTTGAATGGACTTGTACAACACAGAATTAAACTGCCGTCGTGTTTACACTGAGAGCGACGGATATTATTAAAGAGAATTAAAGTGAAACTCACCGTCATGATGTTCAAATCCAGCCGCAGCACAAACACAAACGCAGATTAAACACGCCGCATCTGAGAAGCGTTACCGCTCGCAGTCAAGTTTTACTAAAGCTGAAATGATCATGTTTAATAATACTTTTACTGATTTAATCGATAGATCGCAGCGTAAGTTTGACGGAACTCGCGCTGCTGTCGGTGTTGCCGGGGCGGATCCCGATTACAGTTCAGCGGAAGCGAGCGTCCAATCAGAACCGCCCAGCGAAGCACAACATCCAATCAGAACCGCCCGGCGCAAGTGAGCGGCCAATCATAACCGCCCAGCGCAGTACAGCAACCAATCAGCAGCGCGCAAACAATTCTCTCTCACAGTAAACCTGCTATGGTGGTTTAACACGACTAAAATAATGGGGAGAACTCAATACTCGAGCGTCCACTCCAACATAACAAAAAATGAATATAAAGTTAACATAAGTCAAATAACCAAAAAAAAAAAGATTAAGATTAAAAGATGAAGTGAAGTACATCCAAAAATGACTCACTAATCACTCGCTTTGTTGTTCCAAACCCGTATGACAGAAAGTGATTTAATCAGTTCTGTTCAAAGATGCAATGAAAGTGAATGGTGACTGAGACTGTCATTCTGCCTATAACATCTCCTTTTGTGTTCCAGAGAAGAAGAAAGTCAAACGGGTTTGGAACAACAATGGTGTGTAAATGATGACGGGTTTTTATTTGTGTGTGAATGACCCCTGTAAGTGTGTGTGTGAGTGTAGTGTGGTAGTGAGAGACATGCCTGTTGTTGCATTGGTTCTTCATCAGTCTGATCCACGCTGCAGGAGAAATACACTGAGGGTCTGTGTGCTTTCTGCAGAACAAACACACACTGGTGTAATTAAGTGGTGAAGGATCTCGAGTGTTTCTGCAGAGATGTGACTGTACCTGCTTCTGTCCGGATGATCTGGACGGCTGCTCCTCGACCGGACTGCTCGCTCTCTGTCAAACACACACACACACACACACACACACACATATAATGCATGAGACACACAGGTTCATGATCATGGACCTGGGCAGACGTGTGTGCAAACAGTGTGTGTGTGTTTGGTTTTTGATGTCTTTCAGGATAAGATACTCATGCGGCTGGGTTTAACCACTGGAAAGTACAAGGGTGTGTGGTTTTCCCCTACACTGAGTGCAGTGTCATCAGGACAGGATCTGTGTAATATTTTAATGAGGAATGTGGCATATACATATGACCTCTAACTGACCTTAATTATTATGAAGCCTGTAACATCAAGAACGATAACAACAATGTCAACTATTATAATAACTATAGTGATAACTATAATGGCGTGTGTTTTACCAGTGTGTGCAGGGAGCTGGACGAGTGAGCTCTTGATAGTGTACCACTGTCTCTTTCATCCTCTAGCTCATCCCATTCCCAGTGAGGAGATTTGCTCTGGGAGTGACTGGAAAAACACAAACACAGATTCACTTGGGTCACTGCTCATCACGACCATGAAGATATGACAAACCCTTGTGCAATCTGATTCACAATATTCTACACATACTCTGGCGTTTACACTAATGGTCGACCGATTTATCGGCCGGTATTTGGCATTTTTCAAATATCGGCATCGACCGGTACGTTTTTCTGTTTGCCCAATGTGACCAACTTATGTTTTTGGCCTCTTTCATTTTTAAATGATTTATTTCTAATTTATTAAATATTAATTAAAATAAATATAAAGGGCGACCCTGCTCTCTAAGATACCAGCCATCAAAAAAACAATATCGGTCAACCACTACCTTACTCATACGTTTATTTCATATTTGGTCCAATTTGATAAGTGCCCTTGAGCTCTCACTGCTGTGTTATGAATTACTTGCAGTTTAATCCTGAATTTCTGATAACATTTCTAAACACGCCCTGGCTTTGCTACTCTTTTTTTACATTGTGTGCATGACTTTGAGAAGACCACATATTTTCTGCGCACCTGGCCGGTTTGTATCGGGAAAGTTCTCGTTTCTGACGGCTCTCGATCCCCCCCAGCTGGCTCGGACCCTCCCTCTGGAAGACCGTTTTGACCTTGGGAATGTCAGCCATCATGGCATATTCTTCCCGATTGAGACCCGATGAGCCGGCGGATAGATGGCTTACTCCGAGTCCATGGAGCTCTGGGAAGAGGTGTGTCTTTGGACCGGAGGGGAGGGGCTTCTTTGTCGGCTCGGCACTCGCCGGTTGTTAGGCGTGGAGTTTTGCACCTCTTGGCTTTTCCTCATGCTGCTCTTCTTGCTTCCGTCTTGTGGCGATTCCCAGGCGACAGGGACAGATTTGGGAAAGGAGCTGATATGTTTCTTCTCAGTGCTGTGTCGTGATGGGGAGGAGTTGCGTGAGACTGATTGGCTGTTGAGAGAGTGGGTGGAGCCTCTCCAGCGGCCTGATGAAGGGGTTGAATCATGGTTACTTGTGGAGTTTCTTACATGAGAGGTGGAGCCAGTTCTGTCACTCACAGTGTTCCTGAGAGGATGTGGTCTGCAATGTCACGCCTCAGTGTAGACATACATGTAGACATCTCTGACTTGCGGGGAAGAGATTGGCTTGGGTTGTCATTGGCCCGCCTTAAGGGGGAGGGACTGCGGCTCTTGGGGCCACGGTTTGATGAGGACTGGCTCGTTTCGGACTTACGAAGCGATGATGAGCCAAGGTTTCGGTGTGGACCTCTACTTGGGGAAGAGTGTCGGCTGTCTCGGTTGTAGCTGTGAAGGGAGCTCTTTGCTTCTGGTGTCTTCATTGTGGTTTGGCTTTGCGTTTCATAACTTTTCCTGGATGGGGAGGGGCTGTTTCTGTCATAACTCCGCCCATTAGACACAGATCTTCTGTCTGATTGGCTGGGCGTTCCGTAGCCCTTCCTGACCGGAGAGGCACTGCGTCGACCCTCTCGAATCTGACTTGATGAGCCATTTGTCTCCGGCCTCCCCATCGGGGACTGGCTTCTTGAATCATAGCGGCCCTTTGAGGAAGGGGAGGAACTCCGTCTGTCATGGCCGCGCTCGTACGTGTTTTTCGTCTCAGTTTTCTTAACAGCAGGACTTTCATAACTCCGTCTGGAAGGGGACTGGCTTCTTGAATCAAATCGGCCCACTGAGGTGGAGGAACTCTGTCTATCATGACTGTGTCATATGAAGGGCTTTTTGTTTCGGCTTTCCTAAGAGCAGGACTTTCATAACTCCGTCTGGAAGGGGACTGGCTTCTTGAATCAAATCGGCCCACTGAGGTGGAGGAACTCTGTCTATCATGACTGTGTTCATATGAAGGGCTTTTTGTTTCGGCTTTCCTAAGAGCAGGACTTTCATAACTCCGTCTGGAAGGGGACTGGCTTCTTGAATCATAGCGGCCCACTGAAGGGGAGGAACTCTGCCTTTCATGACCGTGTTCATATGTAACGCTTTTCGTTTCAGTTTTCCTAAGAGCAGGACTTTCATAACTCCGTCTGGAAGGGGACTGGCTTCTTGAATCAAATCGGTTCACTGAGGGGGAGGAACTCTTCTGTCATGACCGCGCTCATACAAAGGGCTTTTTGTTTCAGTTTTCCTAAGAGCAGGACTTTCATAACTTCGTCTGGAAGGCGACAAGCTTCCACGGTTTTCTCTAGACCCAACGAAGGAGCTGTTGGTATCGGGTTTCTGTAAAGAGCCTCTCAGGTCCACGTAAGACTTACTGACAGTACTGAGGGTGCCTACGGTGCTCGCAAACGATCTGAGGTTTTTCTGCACACCTCCAGAGTAACTATTCCGTGCCGGACTGACCGATGCCCGATCTTGTCCGAGTGAAACACTGCTAGGCCGGAAGCCGACCGTGTTGAGAGAGGAGCTGGACTCGGCCCGTCTGAACGGGGAGGTACTACGGGAGGGAGAAGAGGAACGCGAGAGGCCGGAACCTCTTTGGGAAGAGTTGAGTGTTCCCGGATGCCGTAAGGGAGACGTGTGGGGATTTCGTCCACCTCTTCGGCCAGAGGAGCCGATCGATTCAGCTTGTTTGAACGGGGTGGGACTCAGCGCTCTGGGACCGGCGAGGGCCTCAACCTCCACGCTGAGATCCAGCGGGTCTGGAGGGTACTGTGCAGGATAGTCTTCTGCGAGCTGCTCGGGGTTATGAAACTCTGAGGTTCTCCTTTCCGAGGGGACGCCTAGATCCGGGTCCGAAATGGAATGGCGGCTTTGGGTTCTGGGCTTTTGTTGCTAGGCAGGGGATGCCCTCTCTCAGAATGCCGATAAGGAGCAGGGGGACTCTGATCACGGAGAGCTCTGCTCCCGGCAGCCCTTCCCAGAGAGAAATATCCACTCTCACGATCCCTTCCTTCCTTCACGCTGCCTGCAGACAGAGAGACAAGATCGTGACCTGTGTTAATATGTGAACTGATACCCTGCAGTCATGCACCATGACGCAGCACTCAGGAAAAGCCCGTGCAACCCGACTCCCCCTGACACCTCAAACTGCCACTCTGACTATCCCAACAACACCACAAGCTGCTCGGATGGTAACTGGATATTGGTGTTTTCCTCACCGTAGAAAAACCGATCTGGCCAAAGCCATCCCGGCGACTCTGAGGCACCTCTGTCCAGGAACGGGGGCTCGTCCGGTGCGGCGGCGGATCCAAGCGGGTCATTCTACGGTGGGATGAAGGATGATGAAGGAGGCTGGAGTATTCCTCAGGACCGGCAGAGCTGCTGTACACGGAATCGTCACCCTGACTGGGATTAAAGTTGCATACGGAAAGAATGAGGCCAGAACTCAACACACTCTCAACCTTTTTATCCTCAAAACACATTCTTGGAGCAAAGTATGCAATGCAAAGTTTTAAATAACTTCTTATAATACAAGATAAATATCATAACAACAGCATAGACTCCATTTCAAAACTGAGTAACATTCAAGGGCTCTTTAGCAGGCTTACCTGTCCGAGCTTTGGTCGTCGTCTCCGTCACACAGATAAAGGTCACAGTCGGGACTCAAGATGCAGAGGGAGCTCTCCTCAAAGCCCCGCCCCCCTCTGCTGACATCACAGTAGCTGCTGACCACTGACAGCACATCTGAGTCCTCCTGATTGGTGGACGGAACACACACAACCAATCAGAGAGCCGTGCATAACCGATGAACCCATGATGTTCTGAAGGAACTTTAAGGCATCAGAAGAGAATGATGCTGTGAATCCAGCTTAAGAAACCAAGGTTACAGCATTAGTAATGTTAGCGGTTCTTTATCACTAATAGACATGTTTTGCTCCAAATAAAATAAGACTAGATCTAGGTCTTGTTAACTGGAGATTTCTGAGGAAATTAAGCAACTAAAATAGCACTTCACATGCAGTATCACACACACACACTGTACGGGTTTAGGGTTTCACGGCTGTAACTCTGTCTGGTTTGTGGCTTTTCTTCTCATTATTATTTCAGATGAGTGAATAATCAGCAGCTGAAATATCAGTATTCGTCAAATAGGGATGAACACTTCTGAGATAATAAACATGATTACGTGTTAACTCTTTTCTGTCTGGTAATGATTAACAGCTCTAATGGATCAAAGAGTGAACACGTGTTCACTGGTAATGTTAGATCAGTCACTGGTGCTGATAAAACTCCAGACATGAATGATTCCTCAAATCAGTGATGTTGTTGAGGACAGTGATGTTACTTTACTGAGGGATCAGACAAACCATTTTACCTGCCGGAACGGAAAACAGGTGAAAAAGTCCAACAGACGTACATTGAAGGAAGAACCTGAGCCACATCTACAGACCAGAAGAGGATATTTTCATGCCATGCAGGAAGAAAACACACTGATCACCCTACACTGGTAAATATGATGTGTTGGATTTACTTAAAATATGTATGCACCATTTTTGAATCACATTCTTTAAGTAAACCCAAATTGGAATAATTTGACTTTGCTTAAAATTAACAAGAAAAACTTTGTTATATGTACTTAAATATTTGAGTTCACTCAACATTCTTTACTTAAAAATATATATAGAATCTACTAAGTAATTGCAAGTTGTTAACTTAACATTACTTAGTAGATTATATCGCGTTACATATATTTTTAAGTAAAGAATGTTGAGTGAACTCAAATATTTAAGTATACAAAAAGGTTTTCTTGTTCATTTTAATTGAAATTATTCCAATTTTGAACAAATTACTTAAAAAGTGTGATGCAAAAAAGGTGCATATATATTTTAAGAAATCCAACATATAATTTTTTACCAGTGTATAGCAACCACCCAATAATATATTTCTGTCAGTATGTTACGGCAGTGTTCAGCTGTCGAAGTCTCTCTGTGAATGTATCGTGTTACTCTGATGCCGCAAAGAGACGAAAATGATCCGCCTTCATTCATAAATAATGAGAATGTGCGCGCGCACGTCCACTCTCCTGTATTACTTGAATTAATTACTCTAATTTATTACACACTGCATCTGTCATTATTATAGAATCCAAACCAAACACAATTGTGCAGTAAATTGCATGCCTATTTTCTGTTCAACAGCTTCGAGCATCAGTCTGCAGTCTGTGTGTGTGTGTCACTATCTGTGTGTGTCGCTATCTCTGTGTGTTGTCGCTATCTCCATGTGTGTCGCTATGTGTGTCTCACCTTGGCGCTGGTGTCTTTCTCGTCGCTGTGCGCGTCAGAAGCGCGTGGCCCGGGCGCGTGCTCGCCGCCGCTGCAGGTGTTGTGCAGGTGTTTCTGTCGCAAGCAGTCGTGGCAGCGGGTGGAGTCGAAGATGTTGGGCTGGAACTTCGGGCACACGGGCTCATCAGCGGCAGCCAGGGGCATCATGGGTAATCTTTAATCGGCTTCACACACACATGCAGGTTCAAACGCGCAGAAAACAAGCGCATGAAGAGACAGACCGTGAGAGGGAACGTGTGTTACCTGAGCAGCAGATGAGGGTCCAGTGAGTTAGAGATGAACACTAAACTCACTCTCTCTCTCTCTCTCTCTCTCTCTCTCTCACTCACACTCACACACACACACACCTTGCGAATAGAACATGCGCAGAACACAAATCAATGTTCCTTTTGATGGGGATATGCCGATACGCGTTTACATGACCAAATATTCGGGTTAGAAAAGGGGTACCCCAGGGATCATATTCGGGTTTTTAAAAACCGGGATATGAGCATATTCGGGTTTTTGCCGGTGTTTACATGGCCGTGCGCGACCGGGTTATTGCTAATATCCCGGTTTTGAACGGGTTGCAACGGTTTACATGCAGCCAATAACCCGTTCAAAACCGGGATATTAGCAATAACCCGGTCGCGCACGGCCATGTAAACACCGGCAAAAACCCGGATATGCTCATATCCCGGTTTTTAAAAACCCGGATATTATCCCTGGGGTACCCCTTTTCTAACCCGAATATTTGGTCATGTAAACGCGTGTCGGCATATCCCCATCAAAAGGAACATTGATTTGTGTTCTGCGCATGTTCTATTCGCAAGGAATCTTGGTCTTTTGAGTATAGACGGCGCATACAAAAACCCGCGTGCAGTTTACCGGAAGTAAACAAGAAGTAGAGGTAAACATGGCGAGACGCAGCACAGCACCACACTTTTGGAGCGAGGAGGAAATCGCAAACAAAGGCGATCGCTATCTGCCCCGAACTATTCATTATCCGCGTGCTGCTGCTGTTGTTGTTGTCTTTGGATACAGGAAGAAGAATCGGAAATGACGCATATTGCGTCTTAAGGTTGTCCGTACGTCCAGACGCTAACCGTGCGTCGCCGCTTACATCGGGATATTGCCAATTGATTACAAATTCCATGTATACAGGAGTAACTCTCTCTACTCACGCATGTAAACGGGTTATTCTGAATGTTTCAGAAACCCAAATAGTGACCTTAACCCGACCATAACCCGAATTTTAACAGCTTGTAACGTAGTCACTGTCACAGCAGTCAGAGGAAAACTAATGTTAAAGAGTCAAGGGTTAAGAGACCAACTAATACAAACACCGATCACCATAACGGCGACTCTATTATTTTCAATAAAACATCTAAACCTCTGTTCATTCTCAACAAGAACTTTTGGACATGTATGAAAGAAATGATGAGGGTATGTTAATTCACAGTAACTTCCTCTATTCTGACCAACTCAGTGTTTAAACCCTGCTAGAGTTGCTGTTGGTGACACTGTCCCACTGTGAAGTGTTGCTTTACATGTGTGAGACGTGTGTATACTGTTAATCACACTGGCTCAACACACATCTGCTCTGAACACAGTTTATAGGCTTGTAGGACTGAAAATAATCCAAGATATTTGACAGCAAAAGACATTTGCTTTACTGTTTTCCACCCCCTCTTTCTCCCACAAGGAGCATTTGTAGTTCCTAAAGGCACAGAGGGGCTGATAGTGGTCAAGGCCTGTAGGCCTGGGGGGAGTTGTAATTATCTGATTGGTCCGTTTGATGAAACTAGATCAAAACTCGGAAAAACTAACTGACTTAACACTGCGGAATGTTTACATTTTCAAACTCACCAACTGTCAAAAATTCAAATCTAAACACCTTGAAGACTAAATCAACTGCCATTCTATATACTATTCACCTTTTCCCTCACTTCTCCGTGGGGGGCGCCATAGCGGCGAGGGACTTCTGGTAAGATGCTCTCAACTTCCGTTTAGTAATTGTCATCAGCTAGACGACGTTACTCGTGATGGCAAATAGTGGAGGCTCTGGGAGAATTTGTTCCATTAAAGGCTGTCACAACAACTACAGAAAGCTAAAAAAAAACTTCTGGATAATGAGTGTTACGACCACAAGCCAGCAACAAGAGCGGAATGTACATGTCCAAAACCGTTTAAATTGCACAGGATGCCATCCGACGACGAGGGCAAAAGAAAATGGCTCGCAGGACTTAATTTGAAATTTCCGCCCCGTAACATTCATGTATGCTCATTCACTTTGTGGACAGACAACCAACAACGGAAAATCCATATCCTGAACTTTGGCTTGGATATGATCGTCCATTAAGGAAGAAGAGAAGACGACGAACTTGTCCGGACGAAGATGATACTATTCATTAATGTAATTTACAAGGCTAACGTGTGGATCTGCACAATTATCGAAATGTGGCTTATGATACAGATACAGTATTTTCAGTACAAAGTTCTCATGGCGTGACAGTGTGCTTAAACGTCTTTAAGAAACCAACGTTTCCTTCAGCACTTCAGTATATGTTAACTTTTAGCATAAGTGTGTTCATTTAATAAATGACTCTTTAGCATCGGCTCTTTAAATGAACCATTCTGACTCCCACACTCGTGTGTTATAGGGCCCTATTTTAACGATTTGAAACGCAAGTATCAAGCGCGAAACGCAAGTAACTTTGTGGGCGGGTCTTGGGCGCTGTTGCTATTTTCCCGGCAGGATAAATGACTCTTGCGCTCGACGCAAATCTATAATGTGTTGGTCTGAAGTAGCTTCATTATTCATAGGTGTGGTTTGGGCGTAACGTGAAATAAACCAATCAGAGCGTCATCTCACATTCCCTTTAAGAGCAGGAGCGCTTGTTCCATGGCGGATTGCTATTATAACGGCGGATTTGCCAGACGCACGCCAGGAGCGGTTCACAGCCGAGGAGACCGACGTTCTCGTCAGGGCCGTAAAACACAGAGAAGTGACATTGGGGACGGAGAAACACACCCAGATTAGCTTCGGTTAAACAGGCGTATGATAATTTGGGTAAATGTGTAAGCTAGATTTATGCCTATTTTTTCACATCTTCATGGACACAACAATGATTTCCCCTGAAGTCCACTGAGCGCGTAGCCTGGGTTTCCCGATGCTGCCTTGCTCGCAGCGCGACCGGGCTCCCACTCCACACATGTCATACCCTTGTAGCTGTTCTGCGTCCCCATGCGAATGAGGCATACCAGACTGAAGTTGAACAGCAGATCTTGCTCACACTAATGAAGCTGAAATTAAACCTTTTGATAGAAGACCTAGCCATTCGATTTTGTCTGAGTCGAGTGAGCAGGATCATTTCTTTTTGGATTGACACCATGGCTGTAGTCTTGAAGGACCATGGCTCCCCAAAGAAACAATAAGGGCCACAACACCAGAGGCATTTAAGCAACATTATCATAATGTTACCTGTATCTTAGACTACAGTGAAAGTGAAATCCAAAAACCAAGGAACCTTGACTCGAGGTCTGAATCGTACAGCCACTACTATGCATGCAACACTACCAAATACTTAGTGGCTATTGCACCTTGTGGTCTAGTAATGTTCATATCAGCAGCATATGGCGGCCGCTGTACCGACAAATTTATCACATGTGACTCTGGCATTCTTGAAAACCTCAACCGGGTGATGAAGTGATGGCGGATAGGGGTTTTTTGATTAGAGATTTATTGTACGAAAGACAAGTCAACTTGATAATTCCTCACTTCGCCAACCAAACACAGCTGACAGAAGAAAAAGTCACGTGCAGTCGCAGGATTGCAAATGTAAGGATACATGTTGAACGTGCAATTAGGAGACTGAAAGTATACAAGGTTTTGTCACAAACCTTGCCTATCACCCTTATGCCAAAGAGTGATAAAATTCTGCGTATATGTGCAGCTTTAGTGAATTTGCATGGTGACCTGATCCGTGAAGCAGAAAATTAATGCTCACACTGCATGTAGTCAAATTTGTACATATGTATTTAATCACAATACTTCACATTTTTAATCTAAAAAATCTTCTAATCTCAATGTTTTCCATTTTTGTTTACAATGTACAGTATATATATATATATATTAGGGATGTCAACGATTAATCGACGATCGATTCATTGTCGATAATACATTTAATCGATACAACTTATCGATCATCGATTAAGCAGGTCTTCATGCGCGTGCAGGCTGCTCAACCGCGAAACATGTGAAGCGAGCGCGCCGGAGTTCTGTTTGGGACCATTTTACACCTTCGTCATGACTATAAGTTTGCGTGTGCATTCGCAGCCTTTTGTTTTGTGCAAATGTAAGATGTAATACTGTTTATTTTGTATATGCCTATCTAACGTTATATCTGATTTATCTCATATTGGATGCATTTGGTTAAGTTGTGTGTGTGTGCGTATCACTCATCCAACTCTGTAGTAAAGCGTCAGCTTCAGCGCGCGCAGCTCAAACGGCAGTGCACGACTAATAATGACTATTGGGACTGTAATATTACATAACATTATAAAGAGAACAATATTGTAATAAAACATTGTGAATTATTTGGGTTTAGTTGCCGTGTCGCGTTGCTCCAGGAAGAGCGCGGCCACAACATGAGTAGTTCTGAATGAATGGCACGTAACTTAGTTCAAGTTCACTTGTGCATGAATTTGCGTCATTTTGTGCAGATATAATTTGTAATACTATGTTTATTTTGAATATATCTTATTAATCTCATATAGGATGCGTTTCTTTTAGATAAATAACGTGCTAGCAAAGTGCTCCAGTTTAACGGTAGCAGATTCATTCAGCGCGTGCAGTTGTTCCAGGAAGAGCGCGTCCACAACAGTCAAAGCGCATATGAGGCGGCGTTGGTGACACGTTGTATTAGTAGTTATATTTGATTATTAAATAATTAATTTAATTATCAATCACATCGAAACATTTTACAATCCTACTAGCCCTTTATTTATATTTAAAACCATTCTAATTGATTTGGTGAGGAACATAGCGTTTTGAGCAGCATTTGCAGACACTGTCATGCTGTCATAGCCACTGCAGTAGACGCATATCGCAGTATTAAGGCTTGCCTTGACTCATTGTCAGAATTTTTTTCCTCCTACATGTCAGGATCTATACACTGTTTATCATTTTCTGACATTTTGTAGGTATTTGCCATTCATTTGAGTCGTCCGGCATTGAATTCATCCACTACTCTAGGAAGCATCACAGAGAAGTAGAAGCCTCTGAGATGCGTAACCTGCTCTGCTAAATACTCTGCGTCATATGGTACATTTATCAGAATGTGTTCCTTTGATGACCAGACAAGTGGTTTTGCCATTCTCAGCCCAGTACAAAACATGCCTAAGTGTATCTGTTTGTAGAAACCCCTGACTCCGTTCCTCTGTAATTCAGGCTTCCCATCAACTACTTTGATGTCACTATAATTCATAGTAAAATGGTCAGCTAGAGAGGTGGTGTTGTTTTTAAGGATAGGGCACTTTATTTCCAGAAGTTCCACACCATTTATTATGCCATCAGGGCTTGCAGACCCTGGCTGACCTGGTGCCCGAGAGGAACACCTGTAGACCTTGTTCGACAAGAAGGTTTCGAGCTATTACCTCTTTCTCACTCCCATACTTTGTAGCTGCATTACCCCGAAAGGTAGGGAAGAGATGCTCTCTCATGAATTTATCAGGATTTGTTGTTGCTCGTACTGGTACACCTTTAGCTGAACTAGCAGTGATCCGTATCTGTCTTGCACTATGCCAAACCTCTGACAAGCTCTGATTTTGTGTTTGAATCTCCAGTACAGCTGCCTGGTCAATGTTCATCTCTATGTAGTTGCTGTAAAATGCTTTACATTTACTGCAAGTCAAAGTCTCCCCATGTGGTGGGTGGAGTTAAACGCTATCAATGTCATCTGCTTGCTCTGGTACATTTGCATTGTAGCACTTTTCTAAAAGACTATTTTTTAGTTCAAACAGAGCTTTTGTATCTGAAGACCTGACTCTATCTCTGAAGTCATGATGTGTGTCATAGCATGGTGTAGATGCTAGCCTTTCTCCCTCCCTGGCTGATGACGCACCATGTACTTCCTCAGCTCTGTGATGTTTAAATGTTATCTGGCTGATTCGTTTCTGTGTATCTATGTACAATGAACATAATATACAGACGGCTATTACTATAAACAAAATTTTACATAAATAGATATATACTATATTTATAAATACCCACCTTCCACAACACAGCAGCAGCATGGCTACAAGACCTACCAGGGCCAGCTACGCAAGAGCATCCAGCTGTTTCCACTACTCCGTTATTCTGTATCATAACCCATGCAATGTGATTGGATTTATTTATGGTCTGACTCGGCTCTACCTCCGCTTTTAAGAATGTGAACTGCTGATGAGTATGGCAAAGAATTCGACCAATTTTGTTACTGTGTAAATAGTTGTATGCTTCCGTGATTTTATCATTTCTAAGCTCCTCGCCGTCGACACCCTCAGACAAAACAAGATAATTGAATATGTCAACATATGTGACTGCAGGCCATTGTTTCATATGATCAATCCAGGAGGTGCGCTTGTCAGCTTCTTAGGATGAGGGACAGACAAAGTTTTGTTGTTTACGGTCTTCGTTAAGTAGTCTAGCCTGTGCTGCCACCGCAAACTAATGTTGACATTGCTTGTTGCCATTATGAACATTAAAATGATGTAAAACAGATTACAACTTTCGTTTGAGATCTGTCCAATAACGGCTACTTAAACGCGTCAAGCTGCGAACCGGAAGTTCCGATCATCCTGCCTACGCACACGCGCAAAGCATAACGGGTATTTTCGCGTTCCGTGAAAAAGATGAATATGAGCCATTGAGACTCATTTAAACTAATGAACTCTAAACTCATACACTTATAAACGAATTAACTTATAAACACATGAATTCATAGACTTATGAACTCTTAAACTCATAAATGAATAAACTCTGAACTCTTAAACTCATTTAAACTTATAAACTCTAAACTCAAAAACTCATACACTTATAAACTCATCAATTTATACACTTATAAACTCTAAACTCATAAACTCTGAGTGTGTATGTGTATTATCTAACTTATTTATCTATCATAAACTTCAAACTACTTTAAACTACTTTAAACTTCAAACCAGTTTAAACTTCTTAATTTTAAAGCTTCCAGCTCCCAAGCAACTCCAAAGCAACCAAACTTGAGTACCCTAGCAACCGTTTAGCAAGACCTATATCTCTGTATCAGAACATCGTATAGAGATGAGGTTTGGCTCTTTTGACTCATGCTAGCAAACAGCACTTTCAACATGCTACACATGCTAGCAGTGAATAGCTACATGCTAATAGCGATTAGTTAAGTAAGAACTCTATAAAAACTCCATACTAACCATCTGTGACAACTACCAACCACCTAGTAACACCATATCAACCGCTCTGAATACCATAGCAACCACCCAGAAAACCCTAGCAACCACCTAGCAACCACCCAGAACACCCTAGCAACCACCCAAAACACCCTAGCAACCACCCAAAACACCCTAGCAACCACCCAAAACACCCTAGCAACCACCCAAAACACCCTAGCAACCACCCAAAACACCCTAGCAACCACCCAAAACACCCTAGCAACCACCCAAAACACCCTAGCAACCACCCAAAACACCCTAGCAACCACCCAAAACACCCTAGCAACCACCCAAAACACCCTAGCAACCACCCAAAACACCCTAGCAACCACCCAAAACACCCTAGCAACCACCCAAAACACCCTAGCAACCACCCAAAACACCCTAGCAACCACCCAAAACACCCTAGCAACCACCCAAAACACCCTAGCAACCACCCAAAACACCCTAGCAACCACCCAAAACACCCTAGCAACCACCCAAAACACCCTAGCAACCACCCAAAACACCCTAGCAACCACCCAAAACACCCTAGCAACTCGGAATTAAAGCCCTTTGTTTAGAACGTGATGCGGTAGCCAGATGAAGAATGAAAACCCTTGTGCATTAGATTTTAAAGATCTCCTTGTTTTGCCTAAGCAACAGGAAACGAAACCTAAAGTGAGAATAACATCTTCCAAATAATTAATAACTCGACGAAGAGTTGAAAAAGTAAAGCCTAAAAGTTTTAAAATTAGCCGCATGTTTTCTCCATTGTTGTATTGGCTTTGTTTAAACACTAGCAAAACGTGATGAGAATGAGCAAACAACAGAACGAAAAATCTAAGTCTGTAAACGATCGGGAAACATGTAATTGGATAAACGAAGAGGCAGATCGATGCATTGTTTATGAAAAGGAAATTTTGGGAAAACAGGATGATATGATGTACAGGCTAATGCTAATGCTATTGTCAATAGCCTACTAAGCCATGCTGCGCCCAAGGCTAATGATAAATGCTATTGTTCATGTTGCTTTCAAAACGCTCAAGGCTATGCTAAATGCTAAAGCCATGCTGCGTCCAAGGCTAATGCTAAATGCTAAAGCCATGCTGCGTCCAAAACGCTTAACCCTTTTGTGTCACTGGCTGACCAGTAGGCCCAAAAGCCACATTGAAAAAAAACCTAAACTAATCTTGACGAACTCTGTATTGCATTTAAAAGCTTAAACTCTAACACCGATGGGATTAAAAAGTATGCAATAATTCTGTGAATTTTCAAATTCGAAATTGTGCTTAACACATCGTGCACATAGAACACACTTTATAGTTGTTTGTGCTACGAAAATTGCACATAGGCTAGTTGAGTTTATTCTTTAAAAACACAAGATTGCTTTACTGTAACTAAGTGTTGTATAAAACACTTAGGTAAAAGGTTGTAGATGCCATGCATGCTAGGCCACGTGTCTTGTGTAAACTGGATTAAATATCAAGTGTGTTTGTTGAATTTGTTTGTCTCCTTGGTGGACAACTCTGCTATTTTTGATATAGCTGCAGTAAAACCATAACAGGAGCATAGGATTGCCATGTTGCTACAATGTAAATCACAAGACAAAGAAATCTGAAAACCAGAAACAGAGAACGCATCTCATTAATCCTGAAACAAAAACCTTTTCATATTTAAGGACGAAATATTGTCACGTTTGAACTCATTCTGGATTGCTCTGCAATTATTTTTCCCAAATAGATTACCGGATTCGTATATTACCACAAGGTTGCGTCAGAGATTAGCGACGGCTAAAAACTGATATCAGGAAGTGTGCGGGCTGCTTGGATGAGAGGATGGGTTAATCCGACTAGGATCAGCAAGATGCTGATTGATCAGCCTAGCTTGGACGCTTCCGAGGACTTCTGTTCTAATTTAATGTTACTCTAGAAAAGTGTGCGTGAAAATTCACGGGCTTGGCTAATCCAAAGCTATTAAAGAAAGTAAAGTTGATCTGCTGGCGTCTTTAATAGTGGCCAAAACTTACTAAAGTAAAACGGTTAAATTAAGTTCCTGAAGGGCATCCAAGAGGGGCTAGCTGAAAATATCTTTGATTGTGCATGTGGGATTACGGCAAATCCCAGATATTTAGCCCATTGCCCCAGCTTCTGATCTTCGGGACTGACCACTTGTGTCGTGCATCCTTAGGAGAAGGACTGCAAAGCGATATAGTTTCCTTATCTATAAACGGAAAAATATAAAGTAAGAGTAAATAGAATAATCAAACGTTATAATGGCCATTTAAAAAGACTAAATGAGAAGAAAAGGTATTTGAAACCTAGCAAAGGAAAAAAGAAAAACAGCAAATGTACATCTTATCAGCCCGAGCCAAAAAGCCTTGTAATATTCAAATGTATTGACATGATAAATAGCAGAGACTTGACCATGTGTTTAGCATGTGCTGGCGGTTCATTGAGTGTTAACAACGACAGAGTCCCTCATTGGCTTTCAGCCTGACCTGTGTTGCACAGACAATGCACTGGCCAGTACGGCTGCGACTACAGGGCCAAAGCTAAAATAAATCGTCTTTTGAACAACGAACACTTTAACAAATAAGCCGTTCCAGAGACTCTTCAGAGAGAAGAAACAATAATTTAATTTATATTCTTAAATATAATATAATTGTATTATAACTCGAATTATAATATACATTATATTAAAATCGCCAAGCAGAGCATTAATTGGAGAAGTGTGACTTTCGTCATTAAAATTGAATTTCTAAAACAGAATTTCATTTGTGTGCTACCCAGTGCCAAAAAAGGGGAGGGGTATGCCTGTTTTCTGAAAATGTAAAAATGCTAAATGTTTTCTGTGATGGATAGGTTTAGGTTTAGGTACCTTTGTATGAGGGAGAAAATGATTGTGCATAATAAGCATCATTGTCCTCCAGACTCTTTCTAAATGAGTTAAAGGGATAGTTCACTTTAAAATGAAAATTCTGTCATCATACTCGCCCTCAA
>FLSR01000377.1:20246-77814 GCA_900092035.1 Leuciscus waleckii
TTTGAGTAATTCAGAAAAACATTTCTGAAACTTATGTGCATATTTGTATATTGTCCATTTTACTTGCAACAATGTATTTGGACATCAATTCAATTGAATCTCTATTTTTGGTTACACCAAAATAGCACTGGTTGTTTTGTTAGAATGCCATTTATTTAAATGTTTCTAGAAACAGGGTAAGAGCTTGTAAGATCTTCCTTTGTCCTTCCTTGACCCTCTATAGGAGTACTATTGACGTGGTAATTTAAAAATCAGGTAATTAATGAGACCAAACGTACCACTCACAATTGCTGACATGAACATGGTATTTTACATTGAACATGACATGATTTTTCCTTATTGCATTATGCGTTCCTATGCATTTCCTTACGACTGTAAGTTCATATGTGCTCAATCGTGAAGCGGACATTTAAGATGCTTTTCAGGTGTCTCACACAAAGCCGTGTGGACCAAAGGAGAAGCCCTTCATCCACTGAGGTCTGCCCAGACAACCGTACCGCTGGAGGTGACAGGGTTGGTCAAGAAGGGTCAGATCATCATCGTGGAGAAGGTGCCAGGGAAGCGGAAGTTTCTCCATGAAGGAATGACACGTCAACTGATCAAGTCACAAAAGGTCCATATTGACTCTATGAACTTTGCTCACGTCACAGGATTACAGGAAGAGAACCTGAACGCATTCATCCACCTGCTGGACTCAAGCTATACACCTGGTGGGAACAGGTGTTCTGCAGGTGAACACAGCCCACTGAGCTTCTACAGATGCCAACATTGCAAAGACAATTTTTGTGCTACATCTTCAAGGATTACAACAAACGTCTTACTGTGACCCCGTAAGTGTTCATCGGAATGTTACCCACAGGATCAAGGAGGGAAACTGTAAGACTGAAAATACTGGTTGAGGCCTGATTTATGGGACAAAAGGGCCCTGCTGGCTAATTAACATTTGACCTCCCCCATACAACCTGACTTCCTCTCAGAAACTAGGAACTCACTCAAGAACATGGTTTAATGTGAATATTTAACATTGACTGTTATGTTTTTGGTGTCATTTGAAATGTCTCAAAGTGAGTGGTACAGTATCTCATATCCAGATAGATAAAATAAAAGGTAATAAGGTTTATAGAAGTTTAGAGAAAACTGGTTAAGCCATTTGAGGGTGGTCTCCCCCACCCCTCATGTCACCTGGTCAGGAGGAAACTGGTTAAACCATTTGAGGGTGGTCTCCCCCATCCCCCATGTCACCTGGTCAGGAGGATAAAGGAAGGTGTGCTCGGGCTCTCTGGCTCTTCTTTGCTGGGTACGAATGGAATAGGTGGTCTTTCTCTCTCTCTCTCTCTCTTTCCCTTCCTCTCTCTCTCAGGTAGGCTACAAGCTGGGTAAGATTATTTGGTCTAACCAATGTATAACCATGTTCTAGATATTTGAATTGATTGTGGAATTGATCTCTGATATCTGAAATATTAAATTGTTACATGTGATTATTCTAACTGATTTTGACATTGTTCATTTAATGGTTAAAAGGAATAGTCATTCATTGCTCACCTTTAGTGAGGCACAGATGTTATTAAAACCGTTCATTTATGGAGTCAGATGAAGTAACTAGGGCTGTACTCAACCAAAGAAAATCTTGGTCGACTGAAGTCCTGAAATTTTCGACTAAAAATCGACTAAAATCGACTAAAAATGACGGTAGAAAAAAAAAAGTTAAATGAATTAGATGCGCACTGCAGTACTTGGTAGCCTTGTTGTCCGCCTAAATGAATTATAAATAAATATAAAAAACTAGTAGGCTATTTGCAGTATATTAAATCGCTAATTATTTTGCACTGAAATGAGTCTGACACTCGAGTCTGTCGGCTCTGACAGCGTTGCATCACGTGCACCTGCGCAATATCATAGCTTATGATTTCCGAAAATAGTACTATGTTGTCAACTAGTGATATCATCACAAGAACTGTTGAGGAATATACAACATAATTTAGACAATTATTTTTGTCATATGTTATAATAAGTTATAACAGTCAGACGCTATCATTTCACCGTGCATGTCCTCGCACCGAGCGAGGCTGAACATGAGCTCAGCTTCGCAGCTGACACACGAATAGACTCTCAACTTAAAGCTTTTACTCTTAATGAACACAAAAGGCACGTCCACTTTAATAAAAAAAAGAATATTTATTAAACAAACCAGATCAAGAGCAGAAACGAAATAAAGTGCATAACTGAAAAATAAAGCATCCTAGGCTCAAAACTAACAACCAACAGCACAGCGCAATTGCGCATTAGGCTCCAAATAAAAAATAAAAAAGTTAGGTTATCACACTAAAACATTGAAATATGCAAATTCTGATATGTTCATATAGCCTACTCAAAACAGACAGGGCAAGCTAACGCAGACAAGTGAGCTTACCACTTTTACAGTAGATGATATGTAATGTTTGTCGTCAAGCTGTGGAAAACTATTGCTTGCAAACTTTGCATTCGACCTTTTTCCTGTTATCAATTTTAACAAAATGCTGCCACACTGTCGATATCTTTGTTGTTGACACGTTAGAACCAATACTTTGCATGAGGGAGGACAGAACACGTGATACCTTCCCCGTGTATTGGCGAACCGGCAATTGGACCAATATGTAAGTAGAACCTGACAAATGTAAACCACATGGCCTTACAAATGTAAACTCAAAACTACACTTAATTGTGACGAGGCTTCAGCAAAGTGAGGATCCATTTGCAGCTTTTTTGTAATCTTGGTTCATACAATCAGGGTCAATCACCAGCAAACACAACAGTAGAGACAAAGCAATTCTTAATCCGAAAACAGGCATAAGGTCAGGCAGAAAACTTACATAAATCAGTCCACAGTAGAAACAGTCCAGGGCAGGCAGCAAAGAATCACGAAGAGAATAAACAGTCCAAGACTTATCCACGGGAAGACAAAAACACAGGAAGAAACGCTCAGAGATGTTCACCAGGGCAAAACAAAACTTCGCAATGAGGTAGAGTCTGAGAGCAGCTTAAATAGTCCACTGATGAAAATCAGTGCCACGTACGTGAGAGGGAAATGTAGTTCAAAGAGGTTTAATATTCGGGAGAGGGATCCCTCTGGTGGCGAGCAGAAGGAACTGCAGAAGTCTCGTTTGTGACATTAATACAGCATATTTTCACTCTTTATTGCAGAGACCTACCTGGGGTGCGTTTCCCAACAGCACCGTTAGCCGAACTATGATCGCAAGTTCCATCGTTATCAGCATAGTTCAACGAGTCTGTGTTTCTCGAAACCATCGTTCCAACGAACATTCTCAAACAGCATCGCAAAGTTGTGTGGTTGGTTTGGCATCTCTCGACCTGTAGTTGGAAGCATAGTTTCTAGTTTGCATGACATGTGGACTCAATAAATCCTTATCTTGAGCCAAATAAGCAAGCTGACATTAGTGCAATCTTTATCTTTTATTATACAGACAAATGTCATTTACATCTTTCAGTTTGTCAAAGTGGCGTTTTTGAAGAACGTACTCTAGTATGTAAGAATGAGCCTATGATATTGTAATAACTGTCAGTTATTCAGTAGAATGTGGGGGCTGACCGGAGCTAAGCTACGCTATTGTACTTTTACTAAGCTAATTGCTATACGAATACGAGTACTCGTGTCCCATATACCGCACGACCATGAGTGTATCTGCGAGTGGAGCATCGTTAAAGAAAACCAGCAGTCAGTACCATCTTCTTTCTCCTCTTTAATCTGAACACAGAATAAGAACTACACAGGCAACGCCCCATCGCCAAATCCTTCTCTTACACATCTCAATGTGCTTAACCCTCTGAGGTCGGCAAACGCGCCCCCGCGTTTTGCTGGATTTTCTTCACATTGTAGCACAATAAACTTAAATACTCCGTCATTTATGGTCATACAGAAAAAAAGAAATATAAAAAAAGAAACTGTGATATTTCTACAATCAAATCAAAACATTGTGCTTTTGTAAAATAAAGAAAATAAACAGGGTGTGCGTTCTGCCTCTCCGTCGCGGTGAACTTTTTTTTCTTGAGCACGACTATAAACTGAAACAACACTCAGCGAATACTTGTCACACATTTATGATGAATGAATGAATGAATGAATGAGGCATTTATATAGCGCTTTCATATGTACTACTGTACACCCAAAGCGCTTTACAATCATATCAGGGAATCTCTCCTCAACCACCAGGTTACTTAAATATGTATGACCTTAGAAATAATCAGTTGCAAGTGTAAAACAATTCTGCTTTTACGTATTTATTAAGTGTTGAATTATTTCACTTTCAATTCCGATAAGAAAAAAAAAAATCTTGCACATGAAAACCAACTTACTGTTGTTGATTTTGTTTTAAGATACAGATTGCAACTACTTTGGAGTCACTACAAGATAATTTTGAGAAACGGTACCCTGCTCCAAACTGCTGGGTGTTTTCGACGCGTGAAGAACATTGAGGAGAAACACTTAATTGTGGAAGAATACGTCAGGTGGTATGTGATTGACCGAAACCACAGTGTTATTAAAAGGTAAAATTGTTTAAAAAAAATTCACTTACACATTACATCATTGGCAAATGTTTATTTTAAGATAAACATATCTATAGTTGCATTAGTATTTCACAATGTTACTTTATTTCACTATATTATTGACTGTTTATTGCATGAATATTACATTTTCTACTAGCCTGTGAATAAAACAGCCTAAACTATTGTCTGCTTTTATAGATTTAAAGATGGACATGCCACTCTGCAGTTTCTGACAGCACTTCAGCAGCATCCAAGTGTTTTGGCTTCTTACCTCTGCCACACTGAGAAGAAGCTGACAGCAACTGATTTGGAAAGCCTCTTCAAAGCAGAACTCAGCCCAGTGGGTAGTAACCAGAGGACAGAGGAATCCAAGACGCTTTGCTTTTGGTCAGACTATCTCCTTGACTGTGAAGGTTTGTTATTTGTAGTTTAACAAATAATGTTCTGTTTTAGGTGAATTTCAGACATTTTTTAATCAGTAGTTCACCCAAAAATATATGTCAGAGTTCTCCTGCTCACTCATCCATACAAAGGTAGTGGCTTGTAACTAGCTTTTATGCTTCAAATAGGACATCAATTATTCCATGCAAGTTGGGGGTGGGGGAGAAATTAAATTATGAATACATAGTGTCTTCCAAAAATATAATAAGGGTTGTAATTTAATACATTTATAATACTTATGTCCTCTTTTTGAATTTAAAGCTAGTAGATGTACTGTCGTTGTATGGACGAGCAAGCAATTTGTGTTCTGCTGAAGAAAGCAAGTCAAAGTAATTTTGGGGTTATTTAATTATGGAAAGAGTAACTTGACATTTCTAGCTTTGTTCAAAATTCCATTTATTTTTTGTCTTTCAGAACATCAGTAAGGGAAGCCTCAACCACAGATGAGTCGTGGTATATACCCCACCACTTAGTGAGCCATAACAGAAAGAGTCGTTTGGTCTTTAACTGCTCCTTCCCGTTCCGAGGTCGAAGCCTCAATGATACCCTCCTTCCTGGACCAACATTGGGAGCCTCTCTTCTGGGCGTTCTACTGCGCTTTAGGGAACATGCGGTAGCAGTCAGTGGTGACATCAGAGGCATGTTCCACTGTTGTTAACACGGCTTACATTAGATAAATGTGCTGTAAGTAAAGTAAATAAATCTATAAAGTAACTAAACAACATAAGGGTTACACTTTAATCGATAAAGTAACTTTTCAACTACATGTCAACTAACTCTCATTAGAGTATTAGTAGACTGTAGTAGACTGTCAGTAGAATGTTAGGTTATGGTTAGGTGTTAAGCCTGAAACGCACCAAGCCGAAAGATGGAACTCTGATTGGCTGTTCAGCTTAGTGAACGAGTCAGAGCACGAAAATAATAGCAAAACAGCAAGCAAAGAAGTCAAAACGATACAGATAGAAGGCTGTTCTAATGTTACGTCATCTTACCTGAGTGTTCCTTAGCGAATATTTCAATATTAACATGAGCGGAGTGGATTAAAGAAAGTGTTTAACAGGATTGATATTCAAAACGGTAAGCATTGCTTTGTTTACAGTTTGTGTATCTGCAGCCTGCAGCGTCGGTTTCCCTTTTTTAATGACGAATATAGACGAATATATCTGCAGAAATAGAAAGTTGTCTCATTTACACACAGGCGCAAAATGCACATTCTAGCTAACAGTCAGCAGTAGTTCTCTCGGGGTGTGTTCAAGTGCAGCTTTTTACCCCGACGCGAGGCGACAACACATTTGGCTTTCATCAGCGCTAGTTCGCCAGCGTCGGCTTTGTGTGTTCCAGGCTTTATGGTCCGGAGAACAAGTTGATTTGTAGTTGCCAAGTTATTTAGGCCTCGTTTACACTTCAGGTCTTGATGCCCAATTCTGATTTGTTACCTTCATCATTTTTTCTGACCGTCCGTTTACACGTTCTTTCAACTGTGACCCATATCCGATTCATGTTTTTAAGCTTTTCATACTATCTGAAACATCGCCCATGCTTAAAGTGTTAAATTCTCTTGCATTGATGGACGAACGCGAAATATGCCTGATGCTAGCTCTGCGATATAAGCGAAATTCGCCAAAGATCACCATGATTTTGAGGTGGAGGAGAACGAAAAGTGCCATCATTGCAGCCTGCGCATATGCTTCAGTTATTGTGTGCGAGAGAATTCACAGGACTGGTGGGATCATATTGTGTTTAAATATTGGCTTTAACGAGGAGCAGTGGGTCAGAAATTTTATGATGAGCAAGCCAACCTTTGAAATGTTGTCACTCCATCTTCCCATATGAGACCCTCCATCACTCCACCTGCCCTGATGAGACCCTCTATCACTCCACCTGTCCTTATGAAACCCTCTATAAATCTACCGGCCCTGATGAGACCCTCAATCACTCCACCGGCCTGATGAGACCCTCCAGCACTCCACCTGCCCTTATGAGACCCTCCGTCACTCCACCTGCCCTTATGAGACCCTCCATCACTCCACCGGCCTGATGAGACCCTCCAGCACTCCACCTGCCCTTATGAGACCCTCCGTCACTCCACCTGCCCTTATGAGACCCTCCATCACTCCACCGGCCTGATGAGACCCTCCAGCACTCCACCTGCCCTTATTGCCTCAGATTGTGAAGCACAGTGCAGAACGCAACAACCTCAGGCACGAAGGAATGGCTCACCTCTGGTGATCAGCTGATTCATCAGAATAAAGCTGCAGAATGAGAACAGCTGTGTTGAGATGGCAGCAGGATGTGGGGTTCAGCGCCTGTAAACACATGATTCTTGAAACAATAAGTTTGAATAAAGCTTTGTTTCATGTGTTGTTGACCTGTATATGCATTTGTTTATTGTGATGGTTACTTTTATTCATTCTTTTACTAATGTATTAATATTTCTTATTGTCAGTAGATAAAATGTAAATATTTCATTAAGTAATGCATTAATGCATTCATTCATTGCTTGACTGAAAATTGAGAGATGTTCACTGCATTTATCTAGAATATATGTATTCATGCACAGCTATGTCATATGACTTTGAATGATTATATATATAATTTTCAGTAAAAAGTAATATAATTAACTACTGGTCAGCATTTATCATTATTATTGTATGTTATGGGGTGGGATAGCAATGCACTTCATTCATTCTGGGGTAATATTAATTTTAATATTAATGATACTTACATTTTTTCAAGTATAAAATCAGCAGTTTTCTCCAAAGGTGAATCTTCAAGCAGCTGCCCCTCTCCTCTGTGCAGACATTACAAACGCTGAGGAAAACCGTTCTAGGTAGGGCTGTCAAATTACTGATGTTATGAGGTGTCAGTGCAACTATCGCTCATATAAATTTTAGCTCAAATCAATTTCATCAATATCAAGATATTTATAGATAGATGAATTAAATGTGTCATTCACATCTTTTAAGTTATTGTGCTTGTGGTAACCATAAAGCATTGTAGGTCACATGATAACATCAACATCGCAGATGTCCGGTTCGCATTCATACTCAATGTGATCAGGCTATATAGTACCAACTCTTTTAGCGCCGTTGAGTCAACTCACCCAGGCCATACACTGACACCATGGCAGCCTTGAAAAAGAAGTTTGGCCAGCAACACCATGTAGCCTTGCAGAGGATAGCTGCAGTTATGGATTCGCCTGAGATCAGAAGAGGAGATATAGCTGCCTTTGAGAGGTTCTCCCTGCATGTGCAGTCACTCGTGGGCATGTTACAGACACTAGGCCCTGATGAAGAAGACAAGCTCACGTGTGGCCCGACTCCTCACCAAGCTTCCGATAGAGATGAGAGTGAACTTCAGCCGTCAGATGTTCCATTGTCCCGGACATACTCATACACTGCTCGACCTGGCGGAATACCTTTCGATACGAGTCGTGGTGCCAAGGCTACGACAACCCTTCAGATATCCGTATTCAAGGGCTGTCAGGATACCAAGCCGAGAAGCAATGCAGCAGGCCAGCAGCTACAGTGCTACACGGAGCAGAGTTATTCGTCTAACCGAGCAACCAGACAAGAGGGTCAGAGCACATCCACGGCCAGATGGAAGAGCAAAGTGAAACCCTACTGTCCATACTATGAGGGTTCAGAGCACTTCTTAAATAAATTTATTCTATTTAAATTTCAGAGTCAATAAGAGATGTTGGAGATGTGGGATAGCCCATCAGGCAGCACAGTGTGACCTCACGAAGCTTTGTTATGTGTGTCAAGGGAAATATCTGAAAGTCATGATGCCAACGTACGCTCTAAGGCTGAGCAGCCGAAGGCTGAAAGTTATCTGGTGAGCACCAGTACAGACGTTCTCTACCTTGACAGACCACCTCTCGTGTTCTGCTGAAGGTCGTCAGAGTTATCCTGCACAACAGGGACAGGACACAACACACTTGCACAGTTCTGGACGATGGTTCAGAGCGCACAATGCTCCTCCCCGAGGAAGTTGATAAATTGGGCCTGCAGAAGAAGCCTGAGGACCTTGCTCTCAGCACGATTAGGCAGGAAGTCCAACTCTGAAGGGAGCCGTGTCTCGTTCAAAATCTCATCCTCTACCAATCCCAAGAGATCATTACGGATAGTGGAGGCCTTCACCTCTCAACGTTAGGGTCTAGAGGACCACTCCTACCCCATCGCCAGCTTGAAGAGGAAGTACAAGCACCTGGCAGATCTCCCCCTCGAGGCATTCGATCACGTTAAGTCGCTCGTGTTAATTGGTGCTGACTACCCCCATCTACTTAACCCTATCGATCCGGTGAAAATGGACCCTCCTGGAGGTCTGGCAGCCATTCGCACAAGACTGGGATGGGCGCTTCAAGGACCCGCACACCTTACCCAGTGGGCACAGAGCACCCAGCAGTGTC
The DNA here is from genome assembly GCA_900092035.1 of Leuciscus waleckii. NCBI lineage: Eukaryota > Metazoa > Chordata > Actinopteri > Cypriniformes > Leuciscidae > Leuciscus > Leuciscus waleckii. Next base: position 29,641 of record FLSR01000377.1, read on the forward strand.
TCTTCACTAGTGTCTCATCCCAGACGAAAGAGCTAATGCAGAATGTGGAGAAGCTTTGGAAATGGACATACTGCCATACCAGAGTGGTAAACTGGCAATGAGGTCAAAGCAGGATAAGGAGTCGGTGGATCTCTTAGACGCGAAGGCAAGGCAAGGCAAGGCAAGGCAAGTTTATTTATATAGCACATTTCATACACAATGGCAATTCAAAGTGCTTTACATAGAAGAAATTAAAATAATAAAAAAAAATAAGAATAATTAAAACAGTTTAGAAAAATAAAAAATAAAATACAGTACAAACAGTCGGACGAACAGCGGCACAGTGCTCATTCAGTAAATGCACAGCTAAACAGAAGTGTTTTGAGTCTGGATTTGAATCTGACCACTGTAGGAGCACATCTGATCTCTACTGGAAGCTGGTTCCAGCTGTGGCTGGCATAATAGCTAAAAGCAGACTCACCATGCTTAGAGTGAACCCTTGGTATCTCTAGCTGATATGATCCTAATGATCTGAGTGATCTGTTGGCTTTATATTCAGTGAATGAGACCCTCCATCAATCCACCGGCCCTGATGAGACCCTCCATCAATCCACCAGCCCTGATGAGACCCTCCATCACTCCACCTGCCCTGATGAGACCCTCCGTCACCCCACCTGCCCTTATTGCCTCAGATTGTGAAGCACAGCGCAGCACGCAACAACCTCCCTGCATTTATCTAGTGTGTATTCATGCACAGCTATGTCATATGACTTTGAATGATTATACATATAATTTTCAGTAAAAAGTAATATAATTAACTATTGGTCAGCATTTATCATTATTATTGTATGTTTTGGGGTGGGATAGCAATGCAATTCATTCTGGGATAATATTAATTTTAATATTAATGATACTTACATTTTTTCGAGTATAAAATCAGCAGTTTTCTCCAAAGGTGAGATCTTCAAGCAGCTGCCCGTCTCCTCTGTGCAGACATTACAAACGCTGAGGAAAACCGTTCTAGGTAGGGCTGTCAAATTACTGATGTTAGAGGTGTCAGTGCACTATCGCTCATTTCAATTTTAGCTCAAATCGATTTAATCAATATCAAGATATTTATAGATAGATGAATTAAACGTGTCATTCATATCTTTTAAGTTATTGTGCTTGTGGTAACCATAAAGCATTGTAGGTCACATGATAACATCAACATCGCAGATGTCCGGTTCGCATTCATACTCAATGTGATCAGGCTATATAGTACCAACTCTTTTAGCGCTCGTTGAGTAATACTTATTGAAATTAAGTACCTACTAATATGCGGTTTCGAACGCAGCCAGACTTTTATTAATGGGTCATTGAATCTTTGACTCAAACCGATTCGTTCAAAATGCTGAATCATTCAGTAATGAAAACACAGTTATGGGTTCCTGTGAGAGGCTTTATGGTTCTGCTGTGATCTTTGTTTGGAACTATTTTTCACTGCTGAAATATAACAAAAACAGTCCAAAAAGTGTCTAAAATGTAAGTGACTTAATATGAATTTCTTGTTTATTGAACTGTCATTTAATCAGTGTCATATTTTCAATCATGATGGTATTCAGCACTCTTGGTCATGTGATGTTGCTTAACTGTATCATATGTTATAAATGTAAAAACTCCACATCGATTTTTTCCGCTGTAAGTTCACGGAGTTTCTTTGTGTGAGATGCCCTCATTTGGCTTCATTTCTCCTCATGATGCGCTAGCCTCAAAAGCACAACATTGTTACCGCCAGACAGTACAGCGGCTGTTTGCGGATTGGTTGGCAGTCCGAAAGTTGGCAGATATTTTCTTTACCGATAATAATGAACAAATTTAATTCAATTTTAAATGAACAAATATTGTAAGTAAACAACAATAGCCCAAGTTTAGAAAAAATATTTATTATTAAGACCTTAAAAATATTTCTACATAAATTTAGTCTCACACCATTTACTTGAATGTATTTGACATGAAAATGAATTGTTGCTCATTGTGACGACTTCTTACGACATATCTTCATGTGAGTCAGAAGGCTTTTTTTATGTTTGAGCTCTTCTCACATCAGTACAGTAATACAGCTTCTTTCTAGTATGAACTCGCTCATGTTCTTTCAGTTTTCCAGAACATAAATTAAATTAAAAAAATTAAATCTTTTGTGTGACAAAAATAAGATGTATGCCGCAGTTGTACGTTCAAATGATCGCAGCAAATTTAGCTTAGCTGCACTGAAAATAATGAACATATAGCAGGTCTTTGAAATTACACAATAAAGCATGTATATACAACTCAATTAATTGATGTTTCATCAGCATTGATTCCATGGGACAATATTAAATCTAAAGTATGATTACGACAATGAGTGGGTCCTGACACGTGTTGTCAAACTGCAATAGAGTTCAGAATGTCTCTAAATGCATCTTTTTCATTATCTACACATGGATATTAAAATCACTTTATGTGCAGCCAGTACTAACTCTGATAGAAAACCAGTAAATTCTTTGATGAAGTCTGTATGGTGCCCTGGTGGCCTGTATACAGTAGCCAGCACAAATCTCAAACGGGATTTGTCACTTATACACTTACATAAAGCACCATCACTCCAAAGAGTTATATTTGAAACTAGACCTTTGAGTAATACTGAACATATTACTATAAATTACAGCAACACCTCTTTGCCTTTCACAGGAGGCTCATGTTTATAACAGTAATCTTGGAGGTGGACTCAATAAAGTAATGTAATCATCTGGTCTTCTGTCAGGCTTCTGTCAAACACAGCACATCTAGATTATGATAATAATATTATTTACAATAAGGGCTTTTGAAGAAAGGGATTTAATATTCAGCAACCCAAGCTTTGTCCTTTGTTTATCTGAATTATATATGTTTTTTTATTTGTTGAACATCAATTACATTTTTACCCTTAAATGAATTTGGGAGCCACTTCTAGCATGTCTTTTTTGCCCAAATAACTTGATATTTTTATATTAATTTAAAAGCAAAGTTTAATTTTACTTGTCAATTAATAGGCTATAATAACTATATGAATATATTTCATGAATCAAAAGTAATTTAATTCATATAAATAAATATAATGAAGAATTAGCAGCAAAAGATGGACAATTTGGTCTCTAAAGTTTGTTTCACACTATAAACTGCTTTGATTTGGAGTGAGAGATACAGGGGGAGTGGCTTTATTGTATCAGAGACATGTCACTGCACTGATTGGTCCAGTTTTGGTCTGCAATCTCTAACCCAGAATAAAACCTGCTCCGGAGCAGCTTAGCCGTGTAGCGTAAGTTACCATGATGATGAACACAACTAAAACCAATCCACTTTCTTGAGCCATAAAAGCCAGTTTGCTCAAACTAATCTCGAACTTTACCTGTTAGCAACTGAAGCCGGCTTTGTGCAACAGGCCACAGGACGATTGTTGTTGTTTTACTAGAGACAAAGAACTGCCTTACACTGACAGCTAAATGACAAGTCAGAAAGTTACAACTCAAAAACAACTTCCACAAAACTAACGTCACAGAACTAAAGTTTATTTCATTTATACATTTGCTTTATCTGAATCTCAGTTTATTTTAATTATTGGATCGTGTAGAAACCTTTTACTCACAAAATCACACATTGTCAGTCAAAACATTGGCTCACTGTGACACAGAACAATGCTTTCTAATATGATTCACTAGATTAGATGATAAGGTGAAACTCTTCCCACACTGAGTTCAGTTTTACGGCTTCTCTCCAGTATGAACTCGCTCGTGTGATTTCAGGTTTCCAGACTGAGCGAAACTCTTGTCACAATATGAGCACTTGCAAGGTTTTTCTCCAGTATGAATTCTTTGGTGCTGTTTCAGATTGTCAGCTGTAGTAAAGCTCTTCCCACAGTCAAAGCACATATAATCTCTCACTTCATTGTGTGTTTTCTGGTGCAGTTTAAAACTGTCCAGTCTTGAAAAACTCTTTCCACAGAGAGAACACACATAAGGCCTCTCGTCTGAATGAACCTTCAGGTGTTGATTTAGATTTGATGATGAAATAAAATCTTTACCACACTGATCACAGTTAAATGGTTTTTCTCCAGAGTGATACGCAGATGACACTGAGATTTGATGCTTGAGAAAAACTCTTCTCACACTGAGTGCATGTATACGGTTTCTCTCCAGTGTGAATTCTCATGTGTGTGTTAAGGTTTCCTTTCTGTGTGAAACTCTTTCCACACTGAGTGCAGGTGTGCGTCTTTTCGGCTTTTGTTCTTTGAATTGTAAAGTTATGATGTTCCTCCTCCTCTTCATTCAGTTCTTGTCTTTGCTCTTTCACTCTCACCTGGTCTAAAATACACAGAAATACAGTTAGAATTAGTTCAAGTGAACCCTTATTTAATATCAGAAAGCAAAAGAGATCAGGTGTAAGATATTTTATGTGGCAAAGTTTTGTTCTGTCATTCACTTGTTATTATAGTTAAAATATGTTTGACAACTGTTATATACAAGGTTATGATTTAGATGCATTTCATCATTTATCATCCATATACTGCTTATTAATTCACATCTACCAAAGCCGTTGTAACGACTGAGACAATCAGACACATAACTATTACATTTAACAAATAAGCTTCAAAGCCCACTCTTAGGAATGTAACATTGTTGTATGTTTGTTTAGTTTAGTTATGTTTGTGATTTAGTTAATAAAACTTGTGCACAATATGTATTTGGTTCTGATTCTCTGCTTGCAACAAAGTTTACTTTACGATTTAGATTTTGACTACAGGCTCTTAGTACTGTACAGTAAGAAAAGACATTTCCCTTCCCCGGAATTGAATATTTCTTAGAATTAATAAACAATTAATGCTGAGTGTTCACAAGACAAACAGGTTGGTTGACTGTAATATTAATTTTACTACATTAAGTTAATTATATTAACCTATCCAAATATTCATAATCAATTATAACCAGTTATTATTGATTAATATTTCATAGAGCTAATTCATTACACAGTCAACAATGGAGAATCAAGAATGGACACCAACCTATTTGTTCCTCAGTATCTTCATGTTTTATTCTGGATGGTTCTGGATCGCTCATGTCTTCAATCTCCTCTTTAACAGATTTAGCTGCTACTCTGGAGTTTGAAACTAAAAATTTCACTTCAGTTCTTGTCTTTGCTCTTTCACTTCCACTGGGTCTGAAATATATTAAAACATTAAGTTGTTAGAATGAGTTCTGGAGGATTAATGTGAATTTTCAAGTGAACCCTGATTTAATAACAGCAAACAAGTGAGATCTGTTTATCAAATATCTTATTTTTGATGTACCAAAGGTTAGTTTTGTCATCCTCTATCCGATTTACGGCAAAAGAGTAACACTTGACCTGACGTACAACGTAATGACGACCGCGGAAGCGCAGAGGATAGAGCAAAACAAAACACCAGTCACGAATCAAAGTCTAAAACGACAATTTCTGAAGAGAACTGTTGGAGGAGCTTGAGTTTGTTGTCCAGCCCTGTTTGTTTGTAACCGCGCAGCGTCACTCATCGTCAAGTGTTACTCTTTTGGCGTAAGTCGACTTGCGTATGCCGTCTGCCAGATATTTTTCTTACACGAACACATCGCTTCACTTCAGAAGGCCTTTATTCACTCCCCAGGGCCGTGTGGAGCACTTTTATCATGGATAGATGCACTTTTATGGACTTCACAACAGAAAGGGCCATTCACTTCCATTATAAAGCTTGGAAGAGCCAGGACATTTTTTATTATAACTCAGATTGTATTCGTCTGAAAGAAGAAAGTCATAAACACCTAGGATGGCTTGAGGGTGAGTAAATGGGGTAATTTTAATTACTAATAAATTACTAATACTAATAATTAATTTTTAATTATAGGGAACTAGTTAAATAGTTAAAATGTGAATGACAATTGCTGTAGAAGATTATGATATAAGTGAATTTATGCCATATATATACCTAGATTATGTTCTTATTTTTCAGAGCTCTTATTGTATCTAACAATATATATAAACTAGGGCTGTGCCGGTAAACTTGACACTATTTGTATATTCTGTGAGTGAGATCTTCATCATGTTTACTGTGGCGAGCAGAGTAAACGGCGTAGAGAGAACTGCACGAGGCCGATGGGTGATTACTATGAGCGACACCTGTGAGACGCACCGGTCTCGTATCTCTCGTATCTCTCTCCTGTTTTCTCAAGCGGGAATTTGCTTAGCAATGCTATAACGCACATCAACTGATCACTTTGTTTAGCGTTCATGTAAACACTACATTCAGATTCACCAATCGGAATGAATTCAGTTAGATTGAAACAAAAGGTGGGCATGTAAACAATGAATTGTTAGATGCATCGCGATGCGGACGTGGACGATTCTGAATCGATTCTCAAATGTCAAAAATCGATTTTTTTTTTTTTAATAACGTAATATTGACGGAACGCAAAAGGCGGAACTCAGCAGACGTGCAGTGACACGACAGAGACGCATGATGGTTGAGTCAGACAGTTGAGTTGGACAGTCTGTGGCGTCTGGTGCACACAACATTAATGCCAGTTGTGATTAATACTTAAATCATAAATCACAATTTAATACTTTTTGTTGCCCTTATCCTTATGGTGTGACTTGGCCAGGATTCGTCAGGAGGGTCACCTCTCATCACTACCCTATTGCATTTCTCCCTTACTTTAAATGGAGGCCAGAGGCTTCGACCATCCTTTACCCATGAGGTTGGAGGAAGTCGACAATGTGATACATTGTCTTTGAACAGAAAAGGATTTAAAAATAATTTGAAAAACCCAAAAAACTAAAAACAAAACCTTTACAATGATTTACAATAGTACATAATACAGAGGTTGCATGATTATTCTGTGACAGCTAGTAATTTCTGAGATGCAAAAAATAAATAAATAACTCATATGTGTTAAGAGCCAGCTTTTCTTTTCTTCTTTTCTTACACAAGCAATATATATATATATATATATATATATATATATATATATATATATATATATATATATATATATATATATATATAAAGCTAATAATTGCAAAGCTGATATTCAGCATCATTACTCCAGTCTTCAGTGTCACATGATCCTTCAGTAATAATACTAATATGCCGCTAAAAAGAAGCATTTCTTATTTTCTTATATTATTTTAATATTATTAGTATTGAAAATGTTTTTTTTTTTATAAAAGTAATTTTTTTAAGCATAAACAAATAACACTACATTTGTCTTCACTCAAAATGTTATAACCTCTAACTTAACCTACCCAGATAAGCTACCAGCTACTAAGCTACTACTAGCAAACATATAAAAATGTGGTTTTTATTTTCAACTTGGGTTTTACTGTTGACCAAGTTCAAAGTCTTTCATAAGACAAAAACCATAACAAACATCTTTGTAAAAATAACTTTTACATTACACTAGGCACATAGGCTAATATACTGTTTAATTACATAATAAAAGTTCACTCACCACAAAAATACATTTTTAAATTCAATAATCAGATGAGATGATCCTATACTTTAACAATTATTTGTCTTTATTAAGCCATGATTAATGACTAACTGCATGATCTACATAGCTTTACTGAACCTAAACGCAAATATTGAGAAAGTGACTGACAAATATATGCATATACTTACAAAGCCAAAGACGCACTGTGCTGTGGCTCTTAAAAGAGCCTTTGGGTGTATGTAACAGCTATTGACAAAAAAACAAGGGAAGGAAAAGGTGAGAAAAAGTTTTCATGCCATTCACCATAAAATCAATAAAAGCTGTTATTTATGAATATATCAAAACATCTGAAACATGTACAAAAGAAACTCTGTCAAGTAAAAGAAATATTAAATCACAATACAACACATTTTCATTATTCAAAATAATTTTACTTGAATGTGATTCATATTTTTTCCCTGGTTGTATTATGTTGTACCTTTATTTATTTGTTTGTATTGTATAAAAAGTGCAATTATCTATCTATAAATTACAGAAACGTCCGTCCGCGTGTCCGCGTGTGTGTGTGTGTGTGTGTGTGTGTGTGTGTGTGTGTGTGTGTGTGTGTGTGTGTGTGTGTGTGTGTGTCTGTATGTCTGTTATTTGCAACCGTTAGTTGCGGGCACGAGTAAGTGCAGTGCCAAGTTTGACGTTGTTTGGATTAGAAATGCTAAGAAAGAGCCCCAACTAAGGTTGTGTTTTAAAAATATAAAAATAAACATTCTGACATACTCTGTCAGCTACACCGTTTACTTCTGAATATTATATTATTCACAGCCATCATTTGTAGTAACCTGATCCCTGAATTCAATGCGTTCACAGTCTCTTTCACGGGCACCACTAAAAACACACACAAAAACTGATTTGTTTTATTATAATCTCACACGGGTAGGCTACTGTATGCTTAGTCATTTCTGTCTCTCACTCACTCTCTCAATGTAAACAGAGAGAGCGCTCGCGCTCAGAGTGCGTGAGAGAGGAGTTCACGCGCTCGCGCTCAGAGTGCGTGAGAGAGGAGTTCACGCGCTCCTGAGAGAGCGAACTCCCACACTTTCACGTAGCCAAATATTAGAGTAAAATATTATTAATAATTGTAAACTAACTTTTAAAAAACTAACGTTAACTTTACCAACATGAATCTGAAACGAAATAGGTTTTCTCAATCTCAATCCTAGCAAATCTGCTCCATATAGTGTGAATGACGTCAGACAGATATAACGGTATTAACGGTAATTAAAAAAAGTGTACCATATGGGAAAAAAGCCACAAAAAAAGCAGAAAAGCCATTGTTTATGAGAACAGAAGATCTAGATGTGTACGTTTTACAGACAGGCCGTCCATTTTATACTTATATATACAAAAAATACTTTACCTCAGTAAAACTCTCTGTCCGGATGACCTCTCATCTAAAGGGGAGTCCGGCTGTGCGCGCGATGGGCGCGTGTCCCTTGCTTATATACCCTCGATCTGGTTCTTTCACGGTCTTTGCACTTGATGTGAAACAGTAACGTTTATATATTTTTTTCTTTATTATTATTATTATTATTATTATTATTATAAGCAAAGTCAATTTTTGTTGGGATATAGTAATACTACTACTAATAATAAAATTATTTTTCTCTTTTTTTGTTATTATTATTATTATTAAGCAAAGTCCATTTGGATGGGATATAATAATAATAATAATAATTATTTTATTATACTAGTAATAATAATTATTATTATTAGTATGGCACAAAATAAAATAAAATATATACTAAAAGTCAAATGTTTTGGTGTAACTTCAGTTCGTAGGTATACCCATCAGCTTTATTTAACAAAAACATGAGAAAATACAAAATAAATAAAAAACAAAAAATGTATGTCATTCCAATTTTTTTTTATATACAGTATAGGCTATTTATTGTTGTTATTATTATTTTTTGCCATAATCCACCTCTCTCTATTTTTCCTCACATTGAAAAATCATGGGAACTCAAATATGGTCCTTGTGGATTTTTTATTTCAACATGGTGAAAATAATATAATAATTGTATTTGCCCTGGTCTCCCATTTGCTCTACCCCATTTAAGTTCATCATGCTAATCCTTGATATCATTAAATCATAAATAATATAGGTACATATTTTATTACAGTACAACATTTTTAGTTTATAATACATTTTTGTTACAGTTTTAATGGCAACAGGTACAATAAAATAAAAAATATTAATATAAAAATGTATATTAAATCATGAATTTAAAACTCCTTTTGAAGTTCTATGAATTGTGGCATTTTTATAATTTAATGTGCCTAATGCGCCATATCTCAACCACAATCGGCCCAGCTACACACAGCCAAAACCTAGCCAGATCCGGCAACCATTACTGGGCCAGAGCTGGTCACTTCCGGTGAGCCGCTGCCAGTACACAGCCGAGTGAGCCGACACTCAGCCGCGATTGGCCCGATTCCGCTGGCTACCTGGGTAACGTATGGAAAATTGGCAATTTCATTGTGACCTATTTAGTATTTTCTGTATGAGAGCTGCTTTCTGTATTATCAATATGCTGTAAACCGATCTGTTATACGCACGTTACACTGCCCTCAACACTCACAGTGTGTATCAGTTCAGTGCCAGTCACAAAAAGCTACATTTTGACTGTGCTCTCTGCAGATGTTCATTCACTTTTTTGTATAAGCTGTTTTTGATTGTGGTATGATTCAGAATATGCTGAAGTTTGTATTCATTGACTGCAAGTACGCTGCTAGTACAGGCACACATTTATTTTCCTGTTGGTTCTTTGCAATGTTGGGACATATGCTGGCAAATGTAACATTACAGTTGACTTGCCAAATCACTTCCATTCGTTTTATTAATAAAATTAATATAGGAAGTATTGGAAGTAAATTCGTTATGGGTCATCATAAATACTTTGCTTTAAAAGTACCAAAAAAAAAGAAGCATGGGTAATCGTTACCCTCTGAATGGTAATGGAATGGAATCGTGAGGTGCCTAGAGATTCCCACCCCTAGTGCTGACAGTGCTGCATCATATCCTTCACAAGGATCTGCTTTTCTTCTGGCAGTCGTGAGACCAGCATTAGTTGGTCAAAAAGCTTCTTCTTGGTGAGAATGTCTACACCGTCTGAAGGAATGAAAACATCATACATGAATAAACTCATTTGATGATGATACATTTTAAATAAACACAAAGTTAAATATTAATACAACACCTGTGTTCTGTTCCTGCCAAGGCCAGATCATGCTCTCAGCAGCTTTGTTGGAGAGTTTCTGCACAACTGAGTGTGTGTCCACAGGATCACCATCAGGTTGTTGGTTGTATCTCTGGATCTCTTCTAGCAAGCGCTTCTTTTCTTGGGCAATCTTCTGAGTAATCTTCTGACGCCTTTTGTTGCGATCTGTAATAAGAGCAAAAACAATGGTATTACAAAAGAGCTGCCATGGCATTTAATGAACAGAAACAATAGAACTTCCATCTGCATCCCTTACATTTACTAATACATACATTTGTCTATAAAGGTAGTGCTTCTTCTGACAAATGCTCACAGAGAAAGAGTGCTTAGATGGAGATCTGCAAACCACGAGCATCAACAGAACTGGCTGCTGCATTTCCTAAATTCAAGTGAAGAAGAAAGAGAAATGTTTCAAACACAGTTAAGTTTTCTTAATTGCACATAGTACAGCAGCAACACACACACTTTAGGACAATGTTTAATTTGGACAGAAATATCTATCTCGTATGTTTTTCTCATACCGTACTGGACACTGACTGCATGTTTCAGCAACAATTAGGGACCAAGCAACATAGGCCAAGAGGCATAGGCATCTAATCTGTGTGATATCTTTTTTATCATCACTTTTCAAGATTCTGTGTTTATGAGAGTCCATAGTCCACAGTCTTTCTTTATGAAAGTCATTGATGGGGGATTATGTCCCCTATCCATTCCACACATCGAATTTGGTGACCCCATGACCTTTATTGTAGCTCCACCAATAGGCCAAACTTTCAAAGATGAAAAAAAAAACCCAGATATCCTCTGACCTGACAGAAGTAACACGTGGTGCTCTTGCGGATTAAGACAAAAAGTGAAATCCTTAGGTTCATAGCTTCTCATTGGAAACAGAAACTAGATCTGTAGAAAACTGAGATACTTGCACCAAGAATGAGAACCAACAAGTGCCTTTTGAAAATATCAGAATTACAAGCGGAGCATGCATTAATGCTGCAAACATGGAGCCTTAAGGCTGATTTATACTTCTGCGTCGGACCTACGCCGGACCCTCTACGCTATAGACTACGCGTTGGTTTTCATTTATACTTCTGCGTCGTTGTCCGCGTTGACGCACAATTACACATGCAGAGGGAGCATGTGAAACCCGAGGGAGGGGTTCTAGCAGACCAATCACAGCGCTTGCGTCCGCGTAGAATTGACGCGTAACATTTTTGGAGAGGTGCACGTCAGGGTACGCCGAAGGGTACGCGCGCTACACACAGCCTCGAGCAGCTACGGCGGGAGTTCGACGCAGAAGTATAAATTGGGCTTTACTGGCACATTATGCTTGGTCTGTCATTTCCTACCTCAAATAATATTGTTCCATTTTGGTCTGATTTGCATGAACATGCACCAATCATTCTGTTTTCATTGCTAAGATGTTTACTTTCTTTAAGTCAAAATCCTAATTGAAGACTTATGACTTGCAAATAGTGCCCATCCCCACATCATAATTTAACATTAAGCTACAGCTACAAGCATTACAACCAAATTACTCCAACAGTGTTTATATATAAAACAACATTGCCCTTACCGCTACTGGCCCACTGATGACATCAACAACCCACTGCTTTAGCATGTCATCACTGCAATGCAACTGGTCCTGCATCTTCTTCAGGCTCTGTTGCATCTAAGGTGTTTTCTACTGTCTGCAAAACAGCAACACACAACACACTGTCATTTCATAAAATACCAAAAAGTATATGTTCCTGCCTGATTTACTATAATGACATATTCGACTACATATACATAGCTGAAGTGATGCATTTTGGGTGGACATTAAGTTCAAATTTAACGGTTTAAAATAGTCCATCCTTTTTCAATACATGAACATACCTTTTTGAATCTGGAAGACAAGGCAATGTGGAGGCCGTTCTCTTTACGTCGATTCCACCCAATAGCATGGACAGTACGCATATCAGTTCTTACTGTAAAGAACAATAGAAAATTCACAATAAATTGTAAAATGTTAATGTGTACATTTGCAGGGGAGCAGGGGGCAAAGAAGCTTACAAACCTGACTTTGACATATATTTTGTGGTCAGGGCACATCTGGAGAGAAAACTATTGACTTGCTCGACTTCTTCACCAAGAGTGGTTCCGGCACCTTCCTGGTTCCTTGCATTCCACAGAATCTACAGGAAGCAGTGGACTTGTTAAACAGGGTGGACAACAGGGTGATCAATATTGATGCATATCCCAAGGTCACCAGCTGTAGAGGACAGCACATAGGGGCTCATGTACAACTAAACACACTCCTGGGTTGTTGTTTGGGTCACAACATCATTCATTGTGGAACTTTACGTTAATTGTTGGCTACATCACTCTGAAATGTAAAAGTAGTTAAAAGCATCACCTCGCATTTTGTATTGTGGGCTTTGGCATCCATCAGGTACAAGCAATGTCTCATTTTCTGAAGAGGTTGAAGATGAGTCAGGGCCTCTGACACCTTCTCCAGGTATGGCAGATAACGGCAGGTCACATCCATGGCCACAAATGCAGCATCCTGGAACTCTATTTGGAGAAACATTGGATTTGTAAAGATTTCTCCTCTATACATATTCAGATCTTTTGGAAAAAAAGAAATAAGTAGAGAGCACATTGCACACTGAAGAATAGGCTTCAGATGTTTCATCTCCAAATATGTTTCATTGCAATTTATCAAGACCAATACCAACCTTTGAGGAGGAATGCATGCCTGCACACAGCAATTTCTACACCTTCTTCATCCAACTTGTTGGCCTGCTTTGATGTCTCTCTTGCTGCTGTCCAGTGGGATTCCCCACACATCGCTCTTCCTGCCGTCTACCAAAGTAAAACGTTAAATAGCAGGGCTGCACGCTCAAACACACCAACAATTACAGTCTGATTAGATTTTGTCTTTGATTGCCTGACCCATCTTCCATCTGCAACTCCCTGGAGTATAACAAACCAATTGAAATTATTTGCCATTTAGCATGCAGGAGGATAATTGCAATAGTCTAACTTTGTCAGAAATTGTGTCAGACATACTGTATGTGCGGCAACCAATACTATAGATACACTGTGCCCTCTGGATTAGAATCTAATTGATTTTTTTTTCATCCAGCTCTGCAACTTCACTCTTTGTGAAAGTCCGATTGCGTCGCTAACCTCAGCAACCTGCCATTGCCATCTCAACACCTGATCAAAGATTCCCTCATCCGAACACCTAATAAGGCTACAGTGTTTCCAACTTTACTTCCAATTAGTTATAAAATAAGCCAGAGATACAGATACCCGCGGCTCAGCTATTGAAAACTCACACTCTTGACTTCCTCCGGACTTCCTCAACAAAACTGGACACCTCAGAGTCTTGGGATAAAAACACTCCATCAAAGAACCCTGGCTCTTCACTCCTACAACAAACTGTATTCTGGATAACCACTGTAGGAAGAAGTTTTACATAATAATAATAAATAATAATAATTGTATTTATATGACACTTTTTTTTAAAACAAGGTTACAAAGTCTAACATGGACATTATATTCAACCGCTCAAGGTTACAAAGTCTAACATGGATATTATATTCAACAGCTACAGTATCAACAGCTTAATTTTAAATAACAAAATGAGAACTATATTATTATGATAATGTTAATAGCAAGCACATACATGAACTACATTGGCTGTTTTTAATGTGTACACAAAACTCACTGGTTTGCTTTCTGGAACCTGTAGAGTTTTCTGTTGCCATCCACTGAAACAGCACCATTTCAGGCCTACAGGCTGGACAGACAAATGACTCCTTTTCCAGAAGTTGGTCCACTTCAGAGTTGCAGTACACATATTGCAGAAAGCTCGTCTGAAAAGCATCTGCATTCACTTTGCGAGTCTGAAAAACGACTTATAGAACAGCTTTAAATGACAATGAACTACAAGGTCACCACATTTATGTTTTGTCAATGTACCTTTTCAAACCCAAGAAAGGATGCAATTGGCAATGCTGTCTAATATGGTCTTCAGTTCAGTTAATCTCAGTAACCTGAAATATTACAGCCACTTGTGGACCTTGACTTCATATGTGGGTATATTTGAATTTGCGCCCTGTTTGGACTCGAACACCCTTTTTGCCACACTGTCCAGCCTTACAGCTACTTATAATAATAACGAATGCATTTGTCTTTCAGCTTCAAATATTTACTCACTCTTCCAAACCGCTTTGTTCTCTGGTCCAACATTGCTGTGAAGGCTTTCACTGACATTCCTGGAGCTGTTGTCTTCATAGCTGCAAAGGAATGGAACAGATCTTGGTGGAAAAGTGTCTGTGCTTGCATGGTAGCGGGCCAGTAACCACTCCTTACAAAGTCACTCTTCTGGAGCCCATTGCTTATTGCAATGTTTGCATGTTAGCACTGGAACGTGAAGATTAACGGCCTGAGAGCACATGAAAGACAAATAACTAACAAGGAACTAAAGTAATATGTTAGATAAACAATATTTTTTTACCCAATCCTACCATTTATGCAAACCAGTATGATGGATCTACCAAGAGAGATTGCAACATCACCAGTGTCACAGGAGCAGATATTTTAAGGAAAGGCTGTTGGCAGCAAACAATCTGCAAGAGCAAAGGACAATCAGGATGACATTAAAGAATGTTTGGATTGTTAGCAAGTACTTGGAAAACATAATGAATAATTTAATAATACATTTTCCGGTAGAGGATAGTGGTGTCTGACTATTTGCATGAGAATGCAGATTTTCATTACAATCTTTGGTTGTAACTAGAATGATATTTCTGTATTCAATTGTTTATTTTACCAAGGCTACAATTATGTCACCTAACATATTAGCTATTATTATCAACTACAGATTCATGTTTTTTTGTAAGCGGTTACTGTTTTTCAGCTGAAGACAAAGGGTCTCTAAATCTTGCTTAATTTTCCTTTACATTTAATCATTTAGGAGATGCTTTTATCCAATGCCACTTACAAATGAAGAGAGCAATAGAAGCAATCAAACCAACAATGTGCAATTTAGGTAAAATGCACTATATATGATGACATTAGAGATCAAATATATTGGGGATAGGAGTCTAATCCAACCCTACAGTATCATGCATCTGCAAGCAACTAGTAATGTCTGCGCGTGCCTGAATTATTCCATACGCACTGATTAATCCACATTATTGACCCCTGGGGGGTCCCGTAGGCTTAGGCTAACCATGCAACTTTAGCCTAAAACGTTAGCAAACACTAATTCAGTCTGTTGATTTGTAGTGCTGTCATCAGCCATGTCTAAAAGCTGAAAACCCATGTCAAAAAAATGTTTTTTTATTTATTTCAAACTGCAACAGGCATACAGTAGAAGTTAGCTTAGGCTAATGTCAATGGTAGGATACCAGCTGTGCTAACGGAGCAGCGCACGTTCCAGTAACAACTCATTTTGACACATGGCCCCATGTAACAGAAACACTGAAATAATTAAAATAATAGTTAACACCGTGATCTCATAAAAAAAAAAAAAAAAAAAAAGTTTGCGCACTTTTTTACCCTTTTGCACGCATATATATGACAATCTCAAAACTCTACACTCTTTTACATACATGCTGCTGATATATTATTGTAGCAGTGTTTGTGCTGAATACAGTGTAATTAGACTTTAGCCATGAAAATGTCACTAGTAACAGAAAAAAACACAAATGTCAGAGCATGTCAGAACACCTCCAGGGCCCAGAAAACAGCTCAGACCTCAGAGGGTTAATTATATTGTTGATATATATTTAGACAATAATTACAATGGTTTTACATAGTCAATATTGAAGTATATTACACTGCCAGTAACTATCAGTGTACAGTATGTAGGCCTAAGTTTCACATATCTATCTTAATATGTGACCTGGTGTGACTGTGACCTCTAATGTTCAAAATGTTGGCAGTTCAGGTTGAATCTGAAAGCTCCCAGCTCTCTCTTTTTGTAAGGGTTGATGTGTGATGAGCCAAAGTCAACTCAATAGTCTGATGACAAATCAAATTTGTATTTCTGTTTCCATACACATATATACAGGTATCAGCAAATATTTACAGACATTATCAGTTGCAAACATAACCCTGGTTATTACAATTCCAGTAACATAAAAAAAAGAAGAAAAAAAAAGAGCATATGTAGCAAAATATGGATAACTGCAGGAACAAACAACTTATGAGTCAGTCACTTTGAATCTAACTCACTTACAAAAACAGGATCTTTTGTCAAGACTTTAGAAACCTTGTGAAACCTTTTTTTTTTTTTTTAAGTCAAAGTACAAGTCAAAGCAAAAGGTATTACAACTGTGACTTGAGTCCCAAATCAAGTGACTTGAGTCACCACCTCAGCATCATTATCTTCCTCATCATCATCATCATCATCATCATCATCATCATCATCAGAGCTGAGGTCACGTTGCCAGTCCATTTCCTCCATTTCCCCTTCATCTTCTTCCACCAGCCTAGGAGTTGGTTTGAGAATGCCTCTGTATGTGCATGCTACAGTCTGCTGCTTGAGTCTGAGGTTATGCAGTCTTCTCTTAAGTAGACTGATGAGGCCCTTGGACGTCTCCTCTGTGAATCCATTGGGATAGCCTATAAGTTCACACATGAAGAGTAATGGAATTACCGTCACACTAAACATTTTATCAGAGAGAGCTTATTTATGTTAGAACAAATGTTAAATACAAGTCAAATTGGAAAATAATAATTGGATAAAATAATCTTTGAAGGCCATCCTTAGTTCTTGAGCCAATACTAGCATGATTGCTTTTCACTTGAAAATAGTTTGACCTATGAATTTTAAAGTGCATAAAGCCATATAGTTTGATTTACACTTACTTCCTGTTTTATGCAACTGAAATGGTGGCTATCAGTGTCTGGACCTTTGCAACGGAGTCCTTAAGGTACTGACAGTGCTGCATCATCTCCTTCACAAGGATCTGCTTTTCTTCTGTCAGTCGTGAGACCAGCATTAGTTGATCAAAAAGCTTCTTCTTGGCGAGAATGTCTATACCATCTGAATGAATGAAAAGATCATACATTAATAAACTAATTTGATGATGATACATTTTAAATAAACACAAAGTTAAATATTAATACAACACCTGTGTTCTGTTCCTGCCAAGGCCAGATCATGCTCTCTGCAGCTTTGTTGGAGAGTTTCTGCACAACTGACTGTGTGTCCACAGGATCACCATCAGGTTGTTGGTTGTATCTCTGGATCTCATCTAGCAAGCGCTTCTTTTCTTGGGCAATCTTCTGAGTAATCTTCTGACGCCTTTTGTTGCGATCTGTAATAAGAGCAAAAAACAATGGTATTACAAAAGAGCTGCCATGGCATTTAATGAACAGAAACAATATAACTTCCATCTACATCACATACATTTACTAATACATACCATTCTGTCTATAAAGGTAGTGCTTCTTCTGACAAATGCTCACAAAGAGTGCGTCGATGGAGATCTGCAAACCACGAGCATCAACAGAACTGGCTGCTGCATTTCCTAAATTCAAGTTAAGAAGAAAGAGAAATGTTTCAAACACATTTAAGTTTTCTTAATTGTACATAGTACAGCAGCAACAGACACACTTTAGGACAATGTTTAATTTGGACAGAGATATCTATCTCGTATGTTTTTCTCATACCGTACTGGACACTGTTTCAGCAACAATTAGGGACCAAGCAACATAGGCCAAGAGGCATAGGCATCTAATCTGTGTGATATCTTTATTATCATCACTTTTCAAGAGTCTGTGTTTATGAGAGTCCATAGTCCACAGTCTTTCTTTATGAAAGTCATTGAGGGGGATTATGTCCCCTATCCATTCCACACATCGAATTTTGTGACCCCATGACCTTTATTGTAGCCCACCAAAGGCCAAACTTTCAAAGATGTTTATTGTAGCTCCACCAATAGGCCAAACTTTCAAAGATGAAAAAAAAAACCCAGATATCCTCTGACCTGACAGAAGTAACACGTGGTGCTCTTGCGGATTAAGACAAAAAGTGAAATCCTTAGGTTCATAGCTTCTCATTGGAAACAGAAACTAGATCTGTAGAAAACTGAGATACTTGCACCAATAATGAGAACCAACAAGTGCCTTTTGAAAATATCAGAATTACAAGCGGAGCATGCATGAATGCTGCAAACATGGAGCCTTAAGGCTGATTTATACTTCTGCGTCGGACCTACGCTGGAGCCACTACACTACAGACACTACACTACAGTTGGTTTTCATTTATACTTCTGCGTCGGACCTACGCTGGAGCCACTACACTACAGACACTACACTACACTACAGACACTACACTACAGTTGGTTTTCATTTATACTTCTGCGTCGGACCTACGCTGGAGCCACTACACTACAGACACTACACTACACTACAGACACTACACTACAGTTGGTTTTCATTTATACTTCTGCGTCGGACCTACGCTGGAGCCACTACACTACAGACTACGCGTTGGTTTTCATTTATACTTCTGCGTCGTTGTCCGTGTTGACGCACAATTACACATGCAGAGGGAGCATGTGAAACCCGAGGGAGGGGTTCTAGCAGACCAATCAAAGCGCTTGCGTTCGCGTAGAGTTGACACGTTGTTATATTTTTGGAGAGGTGCACGTCAGGGTACAAACATACCTTTTTGAATCTGGAAGACAAGGCAATGTGGAGGCCATCCTCTTTACGTTGATTCCACCCAATAGCATGGACAGTAAGCATATCAGTTCTTACTGTAAAGAACAATAGAAAAATCACAATAAATTGTAAAATGTTAATGTGTACATTTGCAGGGGAGCAGGGGGTAAAGAAGCTTACAAACCTGACTTGGACATGTACTTTGTGGTCAGGGCACATCTGGAGAGAAAACTATTGACTTGCTCAACTTCTTCACCAAGAGTGGTTCCGGCACCTTCCTGGTTCCTTGATTCCAAGAATCCACAGGAAGCAGTGGACTTGTTAAACAGGGTGGACAACAGGGTGATCAATATTGATGCAATATTGATATAGAGGACAGCACATAGGGGCTCATGTACAACTCAAAACACAATCCTGGGTTGTTGTTTGCGTCACAACATCATTCATTGTGGTACTTTACGTTAATTGTTGGCTACGTCACTCTGAGATGTAAAAGTAGTTAAAAGCATCACCTCGCATTTTGTATTGTGGGCTTTGGCATGCATCACGGACAAGCAATGTTTAATTTTCTTAAGAGGTTGCAGATGAGTCAGGGCCTCTGACACCTTCTCCAGGTATGGCACATAACGGCAGGTCACATCCATGGCCAAAAATGCAGCACCCAGGAACTCTTTTTGGAGAAACATTGGATATGCAAAGATTTCTCCTCTATACATATTCAGACCTTTTGGAAAAAAAGAAATAAGTAGAGAGCACATTGCACACTGAAGAATAGGCTTCAGATGTTTCATCTACAAATATTTTTCATCGCAATTTATCAAGACCAATACCAACCTTTGAGGAGGAATCCATGCCTGCACACAGCAATTTCCACACCTTCTTCATCCAACTTGTTGGCCTGCTTCGATGTCTCTCTTGCTGCGGTCCAGTGGGAGTTCCCACACATCGCTCTTCCTGCCGTCTACCAAAGTGAAAAGTTAAATAGCAGGGCTGCACACTCACACACACAAACAATTACAGTCTGATTAGATTTTGTCTTTGATTGCCTGACCCATCTTCCATCTGCAACTCCCTGGAGTATAACAAACCAATTGAAATCATTTGCCATTTAGCATGGAGGAGGATAATTGCAATAGTCTAACTTTGTCAGAAATTGTGTCAGATATACTGTATGTGCGGCAACCAATACTATAGATATACTGTGCTCTCTGGATTAGAATCTAGTTGTATTTTTTTCATCCAGCTCTGCAACTTCACTCTTTGTGAAAGTCCGATTGCATTGCTAACGTCAGCAACCTGCCATTGCCATCTAACACTGGGGCCTCATTTATAAACGTTGCGTACGCACAAAAGAAGGCGTACGCCGCTCTCTACGCAATAATTGGTATTTATAAAAAGCAAACTTGACGGGAAAATGTGCGGTCCTTCACGCAAACTCTGACCCAGGCGTACGCACAAAAACGGGTGAAATGAGAAATGGCGACACCGTCGGCAGAGTGAAGAAACACGTGAAAGTGTGTGAAACTGTAGACCGTTGTGTAAAAGAAATGGCAATACTGCCTTTCATAAATAACATGAAGACTTCACAAAACAAGTCTTACAATTAACAGCCTACACGAACACCCGTTTGATCGATCTGCAGTGTAAAACACACAAAATCAAACGAAGATTATAACAGAAATGCAAATGAACACATATTTGCAAAAAGAAAAGTGAAATATGTCCTGCAATAATATTGGCATGTTATGTAATTCATCCTCATAACACATCTGTAGCTTGTCAGATGCAATCAAATGGATGGTAATAAAATGCCATGATGCCATCACAATGCGTAATGACGTAATGAAAGTTACGTTTCTTGGTTTTCCTCTCTGTGTTTGCCATGATTTCGCAATCGATGAATATTAACTTGTGGGCGTTTCACGGACAATTTATGGGCAACTATGGGCGTGACATGAAGCCGCAAAAGTTGCGCTACATTTAGAATTGATTGTGATTTATTAAGGGAAAACTGCGTAGGATGTGCGTGCACACGGTTTTATAAATCCGAATATTTCTGTGCGTACGCACGTCCTATGTTTCATCCGTGCGCCATTTCTGATGCAAATCCTACGCAAAGTTTTATAAATGAGGCCCCAGATCAAAGATTCCCTCATCCGAACACCTAATAAGGCTACAGTGTTTCCAACTTTACTTCCAATTAGTTATAAAATAAGCCAGAGATACCCGCTGCTCAGCCTGATTGAAAACTTACACTCTTGACAGCCCCCGGGACTTCCTCAACAAAACTGGACACCTCAGAGTCTTGGGATAAAAATACTCCATCAAAGAACCTGGTCTTCACTCCTACAACACAATGGATTCTGGATAACCACTGTAGTAAGAAGTTTTACATAATAATAATAAATTATAATAATTGTATTTATATGACACTTTTTTTTAAAACAAGGTTACAAAGTCTAACATGGACATTATATTCAACCGCTACAGTATCAACAGCTTAATTTTAAATAACAAAATGAGAACTACAAGGTCACCCCATTTATGTTTTGTCAATATACCTTTTCAAACCCAAGAAAGGATGCAATTGGCAATGCTGGCTAATATGGTCTTCAGTTCAGTTAATTTCAGTAACCTGAAATATTACAGCCACTTGTGGACCTTGACTTCATATGTGGGTATATTTGAATTTGCACCCTGTTTGGACTCGAACACTTTTTTTGCCATACTGTCCAGCCTTACAGCTGCTTATAATAATAACGAATGCATTTGTCTTTCAGCTTCAAATTTTTACTCACTCTTCCAAACCGCTTTGTTCTCTGGTCCAACATTGCTGTGAAGGCTTTCACTGACATTCCTGGAGCTGTTGTCTTCATAGCTTCAAAGGAATGGAACAGATCTTGGTGGAAAAGTGTCTGTGCTTGCATGGTAGCGGGCCAGTAACCACTCCTTACAAAGTCACTGACTTCTGGAGCCCATTGCTTATTGCAATGTTTGCATGTTAGCACCGGAACGTGAAGATTATAACGGCCTGAGAGCGCATGAAAGACAAATAACTAACAAGGAACTAAAGTAATGTTAGATAAACAATATTTTTTTACCCAATCCTACCATTTATGCAAACCAGTATGATGGATCTACCAACAGAGATTGCAACATCACCAGTGTCACAGGAGCAGATATTTTGAGGAAAGGCTGTTGGCAGCAAACAATCTGCAAGAGCAAAGGACAATCAGGATGACATTAAAGAATGTTTGGATTGTTAGCAAGTACTTGGAAAACATAATGAATAATTTAATAATGTTGTGTGTTGATGAAAAAATGCAAATCAGCTGAAAAAGAGACACCAACCTTGTTCACAGATGATGTACTTATCATCATGGAGTTTCACAAACTCTGTTGGGGGAATGTATTTATAAAAGCCATACATGGTGGTCTGCCTACTGTGCAGAGTGTGGCGTTTATGTACCAGTTGATCACACTCTGCACAAAACCACTCTGAGGGCAAACATTCCCTGCAACGAATGATGGCTTCGGTCACGTGACAGTGGTTGCACTTCATCTGGACAATGTTCTCAGCTGACAACAAGTTGTGAATGTTTTGTGGCCTCGCCTGTTGCCAACATTGTTGGACTCCTTTCTGTCTTTGACACCAACTGGACAAAGATGGCTGCTGAGCAAAATCTTGCCCATCAATGCTCTCCGAATCCCGTAGAAGGTCCTCAAGCCTCTGCATATTAAAATCTTCAGAGAGAGAAAGAGAAAAATAAAAACATACTAGAAATCCAACATTTCAATTCCACTACCCCTGACATCTTTTGAGGCATTTCCATTGATTTTAATACAGGGACAGTCCAGTGATAGCAGAGAAGGCAGAGGGTGAAAGGATAGTTGGGAATGGGCAATCAAATCCATGACCCTTAGGATTCTGTGTAGGTGCTGGCTGTCAGTAGTGTTGCCCACTTAATTGTGAAACTAAACAACAACCATGTGATTTTGCTGAGAAACAGTGATGCTATTGTCTAAAGTGTTCCTATTTCTGTCATGTTGACAGGGCTTGATGCACCAAATTGTGGTAACTTTAATATTTGAGGCATGTTAGGGGACTGTGGAAAAAGCATTTAGAAAAGGAACATCGTTAGATGTTTGCTAAACATAGCAAAAGTGCAGGTATAATGAGGCTTCCTTTTTATGTAACTCCTTGTTTTCATTTGAAGCATACCATATTATGAAAAGTGTTTTTAAAGTAGTTTTTCTACTTACCAGGATCTTGGTAGCTAGTACATGAAGTTGTGATGGTGGAACTAGCACATGGAGAAGTACCGGTACCAACTGTTTGGAAGTAAAAAATAACATAAACCACATTAGAATTCTTATTAGAGTACAATTCTTTCAAACTCTTTGCCAGATGTACAAACATAAAAGCTGAAACCTTTGGCAAACTTGCAACATGGAAACTATCAAACCTAAGTATTTGACATTATAATGTCATTTACATTATGAATGTGCAAGCATACAGAATATTGAGTAACAACAGCATTATCAAACCAGCACCTACTCTAAATCACACATCATCACTCCATTTAAAGTATTTGAAATAAATTTGATAAGATGTACACTAACCAGCAGATTAACCTTTTTTCCTCCGTTTGCTGGTGGTCACACGCTGCCCATCATGGTCCCTCTTCCACCAGGTCACTTTAGATTGTCCTGTGACTTCAACCTTCTGAGTTTGTAACTCTGTGTTACGTTTCTTTATGCACATGTAATGAAAAGTAGATGGGTGAAACATAGGCATTAACTAACTGGAGTTAATTAATTACACATTTGTGTATAACATGAATGAAACTTGCCTGTATCTCTTCAACAAATGCATCCCCGAGCTGAAGAACAGCTTCTAGTTTGTTCTTATTTCCTCTTGACATTGTACTTAAACAGAAAATAAAGGTGTCAGTTAGATCTGAGATCTGCCTGCAACTCAAACTTGCTGACTATTATAATTGAATGGAAAGTTTGGACCACATCAGTGATATGAGGGTAAAGGTTACAATTTTAAATTTTCCGGTAGAGGATAGTGGTGTCTGACTATTTGCAGGAGAATGCAGATTTTCATTACAACCTTTGGTTGTAACTATAATGATATTTCTGCATTCAATTGTTTATTTTACCAAGGCTACAATTGCACACAAAGGGTCTAGTCAAATGGTCTAGTCTAAATCTTGCTTAATTTTCCTTTACATTTAATCATTTGATGCTTTTATCTAGTGCCACTTACAAATGAAGAGAGCAATAGAAGCAACCAAACTAACAATGTGCAATTTAGGTAAAATGCACTATATATGATGACATTAGAAATCAAATATCTTGGGGATAGGAGTCTAATCCAACCCTACAGTATCATGCATCTGCAAGCAAATAGTAATGTCTGCGCGTGCCTGAATTATTCCATGCGCACTAATTAGTCCACATTATTGACCCCTAGGGGGTCCCTGGCTTAGGCTAACCATGCCACTTTAGCTAAAAACGTTAGCAAACACTAATTCAGTCTGTTGATTTGTAGTGCTGTCATCAGCCATGTCAAAACATGATTAAAAACTGTTTTTTATTTATTTCAAACTGCAACAGGCATACAGCAGAAGTTAGCTTAGGCTAATGTCAATGGTAGGATACCAGCTGTGCTAACGGAGCAGCCCACGGTTCCACTAACAACTAATTTTAACGCATTACGCTGCCATTTTGACACATGGCCCCATGTAACAGAAATACTGAAATAATTAAAATAATACAGTTAACACCGAGATCTCATTACAAAAAAAGGATTGCTGCCCTTACTTACCTGTTTGAAGGTGTAACGGTTACGGTAGCGCATCAGGTGCAGGCAAACTGAGCCTCGCTGGTGACGTCATTGCAGTTGAAGGTGATGCGTGGTATTTAGACGCATCTGCTCTCCACCGAAGTTAATGGGAAGGATTGGCGTATCATATGCACGCAAAGTTGGATTTTGGCGTATGCATTGCACGCAATTTGAAAGTGTAAAGTCGTGTTATTTATACGCACATTGATGAGAACGGGTTGTGTATTTAAAACCGCAGTGCGTCCTGAGACACACTGAGGAACGAAATACCCACGCTGCCATGCTAAGACTCTCTCACTCACTCACTCACTCTCTCACTCACTCACTCTCTCACTCAATACAAACTTTAAACTGTTACACGCTACTATGATCAAGGAAGCTGAAATGTGCCACCAAAACATTTTTTTTTTGTAAATGTTGCTTTTTTGGTCGCGTTCTTACTATAAAAGTATAAACATTGAATTGCTTTTTGCTTCTGTACTTGTAACTATTGTGTCACTTCAGGGTGTAGCAAACATAAACCATTAACAGCAGATAATAATTCATCAAAAAAGCTGCAACACGGAGCAAATGTCACAAGATACAAATGCAATGTTAACATGCACCTGGACGAGCTCAGTTACTGGTTATTTTCATACTCAGCGATGCCATTTAAATAAAGAGCCAAAGTCGAATGGTAATCAGTGTCTGTGTGTTCAGACGGAAACATTTTGCATCTTTATAACAACACAAGGTTTTGCATGAATGTTTACAACCAAACGAGCTGCACTGGAACACATATAATTACATTATAACAATAAGACAACATAAAATGCGTAAAATTACACAGACGTTGGTTTTTAAAGCCTGTAAAGTGTGATCCATATCATAGGACCTTTAAAATGCAATAATTCACTTCTATCAACAGTTCAGATAGGAATCATGACTATTTATTTATTTGCTTATGAATAGTAAAATGGCAGCTATAAAAACAGACATATTTAAATGTAAGTTCAGGAGGAATCTGTTAATGCAATCCTATCAGTCACTTTAAAGGGACCGCTTACCTCGATTCCCTGACAAATTACATGCATTTTTTTATTTTATTTTTTATTCTACGGTTAAAAAATAAAGGTTCTTTATTTGAATCTTATTTCCATTAAGAGCCTTTAACATCAGTGGAAACTTTCAATTTTACAAAGGCTTCTTTATAGTGGAAAGAGTTAAAAACATTGTTCTTCACATAGGCTACAAAAAGGTTCTTTAAGAACTGATCGCTGAAAGGTTATTCATGGAACCTTTATTTCTAAGAGTGTGTTTTGAAATATGGCAAATTTCTCTATATACAGTTTAAGCAAGAGAAGTTTGTAAAGTGACCTGCAACATACATTTGGCGACTGCTAAATGTTTAGACAATTATTTAACTTTACAATTAGTATTTTCTAAAATGACTTGCACGTTTGGAGGCATTTTTAAGGAATTAAAACACTGTAAGTAGTATAACTTAGACTATAAAGTAAAGTATCATTGATAATCTCTATTAAGAAAACATTTCTATCTCATATTCAGCAGATGGAGCTCCTGTATAAAGCAAGAACAGCTGGATTTTGAACAGCTTGAACCCTAAAACCAAGTCTTGACCCTCAAACAGGCCTTTAAAGGCTCTCAGAAAATGAGGACCGAGAAGCTTGTTTGAAGAAAACCATCCTTGAACCAGATTGAAATTAGATTGTAAAGAGTATTGAATTTGTGAAATATCAGAGCTGGAAAAGTATAATATAGTGTCATCTGCATATAAATGAATTTGACAGTCAGAACAGATTTGAGAAAGATCATTAATAAAGATTGAGAACAAAAGAGGACCTAAGGATGAGCCCTGTGGAACACCTTTATCAATGATCTTGAAATCTGATTGACTTCCCAGAAAGGAGACACACTGACTTCTATTATGAAGAAATGAATTAAAAAATAATAAAGAGTTCGAAGAAAGACCAATAGCATACAATTTATCTAAAAGAAGATAATGATCAACCATATCAAATGCTTTTGAAAGATCAATAAATATAGCACCCGTAAGCATATTGCTGTCAGCTGCTGACAGTATATCATTTGTACATTTTAAAAGAGCAGTGGTGGTTGAATGGCTAGGTCGAAAACCTGATTGTTGTGGAGATAATATATTATGGTCTGTAAGATATGTGGATAGTTGAATAAATATTAATTTTTCAAATATTTTTGCTATACTATTGATAATAGAGATTGGTCTATAATTATTGGTATCTGATGTGTCACCTCCTTTATGAAGAGGGATTAGTCTAGCACTTTTCCATGATGTGGGTGTTTCACAAGTTGCGAAAGATAAATTAAATAAGTCAGCCAGTGGAAATGACAAAACATGAGAGGCAAGTTTAAAGAACTTAAAATCCAGACCATCTGGACCAGCATTGCATCCAGATCTTAGACTATCAATAACCCGCTGAACATCAGTTGGAAAGATCGTTTTAAAACAAAAGGAGCTGCCACACCTATTCTGAGTCGATGTAAGACCAGCGTAAGTGTAACCAGACAGAGAGCTGCCAATTGTAGAAAAGTGCTGGCTGAATGCCTCTGCAATTAATAAAGGTTCACTCACAATTTGATTATTTGGTCTAATAAGCGTAGTAGAGCTTTTTGTGGATTTATTGGTTATACCATTGTTTCTCTTCCAAAATTTCTTCGGGTTCTTAAAATCAGTTGATAGGCAGTCCTTATAGTAATTTGCTTTAGCATTACTTGTATTGGTTTTACATTTATTCCTTAACTCCTTATATACATCCCAGTCAGTAGAGTCCTTTGTGTTACGGTATTTTTTCCAGCCTTGTCTCTTGTTTGAATAAGTATATGAGATCACCCTTGATCCAAGGTAGATGTCGACCCTTGACCTTAATTGATATCCAAGGAGTATTGTTGATAATATCAAAAAACTCGGTATAAAAAAAATTCCAAGCATCTTCCACAGATGGAATTAATTGAAATCTCTCCCAGTTTATATTTAATATATCCTGTATGAAGAGTTCAGGGTTAATTTTATTAAATTGTCTTACTTTAATCAATTTAGGAGGAAGACGAGGCACTTTGATTTTATAATAATAATAATATTATTATAGATTTTCCAAATACAAAAAACCATAGAATGGTCACTAAAAGAATCAGGTAAAACCCCAGATTGTAAAATTCTGCCAGGATGGGAGACTAAAATCCAGTCAAGCAAAGATGAGGAACTGGGACCGACTCTAGTAGGTTCAGTTATGAGTTGAGGTAGATTTATACTGTTAAGAGGAGCGATCAAGCCAATTAGAATTGAAGTCACCTAATATAATCGTTTCACAGTTGCCATCTAAAGAATTAATGGTAGACAAAATACAATCAGTAGTTTCTGCTGGCGCAGATGGAGGTTTATAAATATTTCCAATGATTAATCGTTTGTTTTCATGAAAAATTATTTTAACGAAAAGGCCTTCAAAATGCCGGGGATTCTCATTTGAAAGAACAAGTTCTGCAGTCAAATTTGAGGATACATATATTAAGAGGCCCCCACCTCTTGAACCTCTATTGTTCCTAAAAACAACATAATTGTCAAGTTTGACTTCATCATCAGGAATATTGTTGTTTAGCCAAGTTTCAGACAAAGTAATTACATGTGGTTTATTATAGGTAAGCCAGGCTCTCAATAAATCCATTTTCGGTGGCAAACTCCTAATGTTCAAATGAATAACATGCAGCCCTTTAGCACAATTCATTATTCCAAAATAACTGAATAAGTATGTGTATAATCAGGCAATAAGAATGCACACAAAGCATCATCGCAGATTGTGGTCTATAGCAGGCGGAATAGGTGAGAGAGAGGAAAAGGAGAGCCACACACACATAGGCACACACACACTCACACATAGACCGGACAGGAAAGCGCATACGGCATTGGAGCAAGCACATACAGCTCTTTCCAAATAAGTAATAATAGAAAATAACAAGGTACGCAGCTCAGTCTGCATGGCTCAGCATAATACGAGCATATCAAAATGAAATATCCAAATCTACTAACAGTAAGATAAAGGGCCTTTATGAAGTCGTCAGAAGACAAGCAAGCAAAATAAAATAATAATAACAATAACATGCTTTGAAAGCTTCATAATTTATTAGCTTCAAAAACCCAAAAGTAGGCAATTCCGTAATTATTCTAAACAAATTGTTTATAGGCTTCTATCATACCCAATTTACATAATTCAGATTAACCCATCTTTTAGTGTTAAGCCATTTTACAACACTTGTGTTATGCTATACGGCAAACAATAGTAAAGCAGCTGCCACTAGCATCACACATAAACAATTTTGCCAGAAAGAAAGCAAAAGTAAAACAGCAGTCGCCAACACAGTGATTCTATCAGCGACAATGTTGAGCATATGAATCATAAACTCAATGCCAGTCCGATGATGAAATAAGTTCACGGATATGAATAACAGAAGAGTTCCAAAAAAAAAGAAAAAGAAAGTTCGTCAGTAGGCAGTGTATTATGCTGGCGCTGGTACTATCCACTGGTCACCAGCCATCAGTCTGCTGCCATATCAGAGTCAATGGAGGAGTTAATGGAGGAAATTGCACAGAGGAATTTCTCAGCTTCACCTGGAGCATGAAAGAGGTGTTTCTTACCAGCGTGTGTAACTCTCAGCGTGGAGGGAAAGATCAGGCCATATTCGATGTCCCGATCACGGAACTTTTTCTTCACAGCATCAAATTCTCGGCGTCTCTGGACTACACCAGCGGAGAAGTCCGGGTAAATATAGACTCGCACTACTTTCGAGGAGCCCTCTTGATTCACAGCCCTCGCTTTGTACTGAAGGAGGTCCTTCTTGTCCCTGGCTATTTCATTTCTTCAGTTTGTCTTGGAAGTGCTGAAACTTTACCAAGATAGGCCTGGGACCCTTGGCTTTGACGTTGTCCATGATACCGATGCGATGACAACGCTCAATCATAGGAGGAACGGAAAAATTTGTTTCACCTAGGAGCTGTGGAATCAGATGACTCATGAAGCCGAGGATATCTTTGGCCTCAGCCTTCTCAGGTATGCCAATGAATCGTAGATTAGAGCATCTGCTTCGGTTCTCGGCGTCTTCAGTCCATGCTTTAAGGTGTTTTCCTTTTCGAGCACCTTTACTCGTTTGACCAGTTCAGCTATGTTATCTTTGTTTGCACTAACTCTCAGCTGAATCTCATTGACCTGATCTCCAAGCATATGAAGTGAGTCATCTATTTTCTCCAGACTGGGTCGAAGTGAATCTATTTTAGAGTCAATGTGTGAAATCATGTCGAGCTTCATTTGTTGCATCATATCAAAAATACTTTGGAGAGTAATCGGTTCACCCATTGTGAGGCCAGCAGCGTTTCCACTCGCACAAAAAGAAGGGTGAAATCACAAAGCTCTTAGGATTGAAGCTAGAGGCAGTTTTAGTATTTCTTTCTTGTTTCACCACATGTAGATCATTAGCACCAAATACTTTTTTGAAGTGGAAATATAAATCACAACATCCTTAGTAGACAAATAGTTGAGCCAGCATACTAGAGCTCGCAGCACTCACTCACTACACGGCAGCCATCTTGCTTGCAAACCTTCTCATGTTATTGAAACTTGCCGGCCCAGAAAGTTAGTAAAGACATTGTTAATATAGTCCAAGTGACTACAGTGGCTCAACCATAAGTTTATCAAGCGACGAGAATACTTTTTGTGCACAAAAATAACAAATATAACGACTTTATTCAACTATTCATTTTCTGAACTATCAGTTTTCTGCTAGTGAGTTCACATAGTGTAACAGCGAGGCGCGTCTGGGTTGTACGTCAGAATGTAGACTCACTATTGGCCAGCATCACACGCATCACACACATGCCAGCGTGGTCAACAGAGAGCCTACGTTCTGACGTACAACCCAGAAGCATTGCGCTGTTATGGGGTTGGACAACATGAGGGTGAGTAATTACTGACAGAATTTTCATTTTTGAAAAAACCCTCAAAGGGTTAGTTCACCCAAAACATTCTTTCATCATTTACTCGCCCTCATGACGTTCCAAACCCATTAGACTTTAATTAGACTTTGAAAAACAAATTAAGATATTTTTTTAATGAAATCTTGGAGATTTGTCCCTCCATTGAAAGTCCAGGTGAACAAAACTTAAAAGATTCAAAAAGGTTATAAAAGGCATTGAAAAATTTATCCATTTGATTTTAGCATATTAATGACCTTCTTGAATCTTTAAAGTTTTGGTTACCTAGACTTTTAAAGAAACCTCTCTGGTTTTCTTTAAAAATATCTAAACGTGTGTTTCAAAGACTAACCAAAGTCTTATGGGTTTGGAATAACATGAGTGACAAACGATGACAGAATTGACATTTTTAGGTGAACTATACCTTTAACACAATCTCAAACAGCCTTCGCTTACATCAACAGAAGGTTTTTAAGTAAATGTGGTTTTGGTTCTAGAGATTTGTGTCCAAAGGAAAGAAAAACGTAGAATTTAGCGCATTAATGAGGCACATTAATCAGGCACATGGCACCTGGAAAGTTGTCAAGATCATCCATGACTATGGCTCCGTCTGTCATGTCACACAAGGCGAGGAAGCAATAATGCAAGTAAAACGTATATTTATTAGTAGTTGCAAAGAGTCAGATGTAACAGGACAAACACAGTGGCAGTTGGGTGGCGCAGGGACCTCAACAGGCAACACAGATGATGATGGTGGTGAATGGTGAAATCCGTGAATGAACCAGGTTGTAGTAATCCAGACGAAGAACGAGGAACAAACTGCGACACCAAACAGGAACACACCATACTGAAGCACAACAGGAAACGCCAAACAGAGCCGGGAACAGGACACAGCACGAGAAGACTTCACAACGATCTGACAATGGAAGAAGATTCTGTGAGTATATGAAGGTGCGTTGAGTAGCTGCAGCTGGCGCCGCTAGTGAGGATCAGCTGTTGCCCGCTGATCAGCGGTAATGATCCAGACCACGCCCACACACATTCACACATAACAACAATGACACCAGACAAGAAGGAGACACTGAATTTGTGAACCGTGACACCGTCTAGACTAATGTTGTGCAAGACTCCAAATAGTGCTTGTGGAGGGAGAATCCTGGCTGTCTTCCCTTGTCATGGTCAGAATCCTGATTAAAGAAGTTTTGGGTATGTGAATCACAGTCCTAATTAAAAACAGGAACAGCAATATTTAAATTCTGGTTACATTACAAATGAAAATCCATATCCAAAATCCATATAACAAAGTATCAGGTCTACGTACAACTAGCAGAGATTAATTATGGTTGTTTAAGTATTGTCTGAAACAGAATTCTTTTTTTTTTTTTTATGACAACAGTATAATAATTAAGAACTTGCATTCGACAAAATGTTGGATAACATTTTTTTTTTTTACAAATGCAGAGTTTGCATGTCTGATCCAAGATAAGAGAGCTGAATGAAGCATATTGAATGCTATATGTAATGTATGTGTGGGGAATCAAAGCTTTTAATGAAATATACAGAGGAAGTTACCTGTAACAGGGTCCTGCACGGGTCCATTTTTGGAGACCCGCCCCCGCCCGTACCCGCAAAGTTCAGCACCAGATCCGACCTGTCACCTGTGATAATATCAAAATAAAAATCCGCACCCACCCAGACCCGTTAAAATTTGGCCCGTTACCCGACCCGTGCCCACGATAAATCACACACAAGCTAAAATCATTCCAATTAAAGTGCTTTATTTTTTATCTCGCACCTCTGAGTGCTGATAAAGAACTGGGAATAGTAATGATTATTAATATGTCAAATATATCAAGGAGACATTTCAATTGCTTATTAATAAACAATTGTTTTCTGTGTCAAAGATGAAGTTGACGATGCTGACTCGTGATCTTCGCAGTAGTGAACGCGCAGAGGAAATGCACATTTCATACGGATTACATAAGCAGAGAGCAGTCTGTTTTCTTTCGTTTTGAATTGTTTTGTTTAAAAGTAGACATTTCATGCTTTCTATTTCTCAGGTCTGTGAGGCACGTATCTTATACGCTGAGTTACGGTTCATTTAAGAGACGAGCTCCAGTTCACGCGCCGGCGCCTCCGTGTCCTGATTATATTGCCTGCTATATTTAGCTTACCTGTTAATTATTAAATCCAGGAAACTGGTTGATGAAACATTGATTAAAATTAAGATACAATTAAAACAAAACGAAATTCACTCTAAAGAAAGGTTTTCTACAAAAACAAACTTAGTGAAGTGGTCAAAATCATGTCTGCCCACTCCATTTGTCTCCCGATATTCGGAATCATCTTCTCTTATTCATGCTTTTCACTTTTCATATAATCAACATGAAATTTAAAATATATATATTATTTTATTTAAACATGAATATGAAACTAAATTGTTTTTTAATGACTGGGCTACAACACATAGGCCTATTAGCCTGCCCTACAGTACAGATAAATTTAATTTCGGAGCGTTGCCAGTGAGCATGTGGGGGGAGAGATACGATTTTTGAT
Source organism: Leuciscus waleckii (assembly GCA_900092035.1). NCBI lineage: Eukaryota > Metazoa > Chordata > Actinopteri > Cypriniformes > Leuciscidae > Leuciscus > Leuciscus waleckii. The sequence continues at coordinate 63,460 of FLSR01000377.1, forward strand.
CAATCATCGAATATTATTTTGCTTGATATGCCAATGCTTAATATTTGGTGTTTTAAATGCCTGTTTCATTTCGCATATAGCCTACAGCCCTTATAATCATAGATGACGCCACAGGTTTTTATTTAAAAGAAAGAGCGTAGCCTACGTTTGTATGTAGGTCTATATATGGGCAATTTATATACACAATACTTACTAAAATATAATTAATATCATTTTATTGCATTTGTATTAGTTGTTTGAAGAGTAAAAAAAAAAAAAACTCGGTCGGTCTTAACGCAAGTTTACAACCGGCAAGTCGGTCGGACTAAAAGGGGGACATTTTTTTTAATTGGGTCGGTCCTAAATTGACAGGGTCGGTCGGGTTACTGCAAACAAGAATATTCTTAAGGATGGACTGACTAAAACACATATTTGCGTATGGTAAGGTAATTTAGACATACAAATATTGCACATATTTTTCATCCGCTACCCGCCCGCAAGGAGTTCATTATCCGCCCGCATCCCCGGCCGGTGAATTTTAGGAATGTCACAATCCACCCGTTTTAGCCACTTTTATGCGGGTATCCGACCCGTTGCAGGACTCTGACCTGTAAACATTTGTAAAAAAAAATGAGAGGAAGGCCATGAAGAACTGTGCACGTAGCAGTGATGAAAGTGCTCTGAAAAAAAGAAAGAAGAAGAAGAAGTTTAAAATGGAATATTAAATTAGCTCAAAAATCTAGTAACAAAATAATTCAGTGACGTCAGCACTCTGATAAATATGTTACAACATAGAATAAAAAAAATAATAAAAACCCTGAGCTACAACACTACCAGAATTTTGTTTAAGAAAGAAGCATTGGAAAGCTTACCATATTTAATTTGCGCAAGAAACTCAACTGCCACTTTTTTTTGTTTCAAGCAGCATTTTGATCAAGCGATGAGGAGAATTCTGGTTTGAGGCTTTTGATTGTAATGCGATTAAACTCTGCATTGATCTGTGAAGAAAAAACAAAGTTAAATATACATTGGGCTTTTGGTTAATGTGTTAAGGGATAATTGTTTGGTTTGCATCAACATGTTGGGAATGAGTTCATAAATAACTTGAATGAATACAAACAGTTTGTGTGAAGGCATGGAATTGGACTAGTTCTAGTGCAGCTTCCATATTTTAAACGACACTGCCACACAAAAAAACTCACAATACTCACATTTCTATTGTATATCTCATTCCATAAAACAAATCCTGCAAATTAAGAAAATAATATTGTAACGTTCTGCCTATACAAGGCAGGATACACCACAAAATATACGTTCTAGACCCTCTATGAAAGCGTTGGATAGAATTGCTCGCAATGTAAACAAAACAACAAGCAAGATCAACTGACAACCCAAAGTGTATTAAATAGAAAGCACCGAAAATCAATTTATACAATATATACAAAAATGTATGTAAGTGTGTGTTCCAGTCCAATTTGGTATGTGTGTGCGTTGAATCCGCCTCACCGGTAAGCCGTTTTAAGCCGTGCGGCTTGGCTGTCATTTACTGTGACTGTTTGACTCTTTGAGGAGATATACTTGCTGGATTATTTCACCTTAGAGATCGCTTCACAGGACAGCGCTGTTCCTCATCTTGTGCACGGACACGGAAAGAAAAAGAAAAATAAAGAAAAAAAGAAAAAAAAGTCATTCCGCCCGTGCGTTTCTGGATGCATTCGTTCCCTGTCTCTCTGTAACGGTCACAATTGTTGCATCACGTGATTGGGCTTACAGCACGCTAAAGCAGCTTTTGTGGACAGTTCATGTTCTCATTGTGGGTAATGGGTGGACCGGCTGTTTCAACCGGGGCTCCCCTAGTGGACAGCTTGGTGCGGTTCGAGGACCTGGTTATCTGCCTTCTCACACATCCCCTGCAGTCCAGTGGAGACAGGTAAATGTTGCACTGCACACTCACATATCTGTCTCCATCTCGCTGCCCCACCTCAGGTAAGTTTGTGGTCTCCTGGGCCTGGTTTGTAGAGGCGAAAGAGCTTCCCAACCAGTCTGGACCGCCTATGCGATTCATTCCGCTCAAGTTCAGTGATAATTATCACACTAGGTGTTGAGCAGACATGCTCCTGAAAACTCAGTGATGTTCATCACATCTAGTGTTCAGCAGTGCTCCTGTCTTGTGCGCGAATGTCGTTGTCCTACTAGCGAAGGACACGATAGTGCCGCTCCCTCCAGCCGATATGAAGGCCAGTTTATAAGGAACTCGTCCTTCATGTACCTAGTACGAGGTGGGTCCTGACCATCTTGGCCCTGTGTCACTTGAAACGGGCCCTTTTTCGAAAGTGTCCGTCCAAGTTACTACACAGTCAGGCGTTTCGCCCCCAAGTTTGGTCTGCAGCCTTCGACCTGAATGCCATGTACTTCAGATCTCAAGCCTTCCGCATCATGGGCCATCCTGCGTGTGCATTCGAGGGTTCGATGTATCAAGTAAAGAATCCTACCCTTCAGACAGTTGGGTCTTCAGGTCAACTGGGAGAGAGTAATCTCACCCACGAGCTGAGTATCTCTTTTCCAGTAAGGAGATTGACTCGATCCAACATGTCTCTTCAAGAAGACGGCGTGTCTTGTCAGTGCTACACAGAAGTGAGAAAGGGTCCCACTGAAAAAAAATTTCAGAGGCTCCTGGGGCATATGGCAGACGCAGCCACATGGCTTCCTCCATATGGAGCCCACTTCAGCACTGGTTTAACCCTCTGGGGTCTAAGGTGTTTTTGGGGTCCTTGAGATGTTCTGACATGCCCTGACATTTGTGCTTTTTTCAGTTGCTTATAAACATATTAATGGCAAAGGTATAATTACACTCTATTTAGCACAAACAGGGCTACCATAATATGTGAGCAACATGCATGTACATGATTGTATTTTTGAGAGAATAATGTTTATGCATGGTTATTCAAAAAACTAAAAACTAAAGTTTCTGAAATAAGACCACAAAACACATACTAAATATGTGACAATAAGACTTTTGACTAATGGATGTCATTGCCTAGAGTTTTTTCTTCAAAATGATGTGAAAATCATCCTGCCCTTATCATTCACATAACACAATACATTGATTTAAATATTGTAAAACACTTTTTGTTTGTAAAAGCAATATGCGCAAGAGGCGTCAACCATTCAACAGCATCATGCATATGTAGTGGTTCACACCTCAGGAGACAATGGGGCCCGCATACTTAATGAGCCATTCATTCAGGTGTGTCACCTATAGACACAAGAAAGAATGCAAGAGCAATATATATATATATATATATATTCTACCAAATTGGTTCACAGTTATATATATTGTTCTTGCATTCTTTCTTGTGGCTATAGGTGACACACCTGAATGAATGGCTCATTAAGTAAGCGGGCCCCATTGTCGAGAGAGAGAGAGAGAGAGAGAGAGAGAGAGAGAGAGAGAGAGAGAGAGAGAATTAATGTTATAATAATTGCAACTCTTTATGAAAGGGACTGATCATTATCACAGGGATAATTTGGTTTCATTGTTCCCTTTTACTCATTTGCTAGCAGATAATACAAAACAAGAGACAAACTCTTTACTCTTTTATAAACTACAACAAAATAGTACCAGTAATGAAAGTCCATGAATAGGCTCATTGGCCTCAACACATCAGTCCCTTAGTTCACAGAAATAAAAAGTAGTAACACAAAAAAATACTCATCAGTCTGATGAATCAATCCTTTTTCTGCCTTGGCAGTCAGCAAACCGAAAGTCCCGAAAGTCCAGAAATCCCAAAAATTAAAAAGTATTATCTGCTGGTTCCAGGCTCCACAAAAACACAGGTTGTCTAACAACCTGTTTAGACTCAAAAGTCTAATACTCCATACACCACCATCAAAATGGACGGCATTTCCCTCGTATGGGCTTTTCCATCATAATAAAAGTCTTTAGTGACCAAAAAAAGTCCCCTAATTCCCCTTAAGTGAGCATGGTTCTGGGCTTTACTGTGGCAGTGTCACTTCTATACTATATTTGAAGGCAGGGGAGTTTTTCAGCTGTAGTCTGAGAGATCTTGCTTTGTGAAAAAGCCTGCCCTTCATTTTTTCCCTTTTGGAGAGCGGGACTGACTCATCTATAGCCTGTGGACACAGACTACACAGACCATTAAGTACATGAGGGGTCACTAATGTCTTACTCAAACCCATTCACTTCCTTGTAACAATTCTCTCAAAAAAATGGAATCATTATGTGATTCATGTAAAAAATAACTGGAATGGAACATAGGGAGTCACCTACTAAAGAAGGCTTGCAGGTAGAGGTACACACACGCAGGTGCAATAACGCACACACTCACAGACAAGAAATTAAAATGAATTCTTCATTCATATATTTTTCATCTTCAAAGAATGTGAAGGCAGTGAATGCTAATTTCTTACATACTTTTCCTTCTGTAGCTCCTCTTTCCCCATATGCGATACACACTCCAGATCAACATCATGGCCCGGAATCAACTGATATCCAAGGATGGGACCATCAGCATGGTATGCATATGTCATGGTTTATTATGGGATTTGTGGTGACAGAACTTTTTATACAGTAGCCTTTGACCTAACTTTATGTCATGTCTTCTCTCCGTTATACCATTCTTAGTATGCAGGAGTAGGTGGAAAGTCATTGGAAAAGTTGCTGAAGCGTGCTACTGCCTCCCTGACCTACAGCGCCCTCTGTCTTCCTGATAACATCTCTGAGAGAGGCCTGGAGACTGTGCCCCAATACTACTACAGAGATGATGGGATGAGACTGTGGGATATCATCAACAAGTATGACTACCAGTGGAGTTTAGTCTAGTGTTTTATTTAAAGGCATTATGATTTTATCATAAAGGTATATCTCTGTGTGTTACATAATACACATTTTCTTTTCACAGGATCGTTCATTGGCTTTGTGCCCACAAATATCAGCATATTATTGGTGTTTAAGGTACCATACTATCTACAGAGAATAAAGCATCCAAACAGACGGACATACCATTTCATTTTTAATGCATGAGAATGAATCTAGAAACATGTTTGTTCAAAGCTACCTCTGTCTCAACATTGAAGAACATCAAAGACAAACTTCATTTAGTTCATAAATCCATTCAGTCTCAAGATAGCAGCATTAAACTGATCTGTTCTCAAACTGATCCAAATTATTCACAAACAGCTTTTCTCCACTAATGTTGTTCATGTCACAAAATGGAGTCGGTTGAAATTGTTTCACTTTTGACTTAAACTGGTTGAACCAGTTTACATATTTACCAAGAGAAAAACAATGTTGTTCGTGTGTAAAACATCTACACAAGTGAAGCAGTTTTCAAAATGTCTGAATATGTCCACATGTAAAGCCTCTGAATCCAAATAGAAACACAAAAGTGTGTTAACAGTAATGCTCTGACTTTACCTGTTAAGATGACAACAGCATTGAAATACATTTCTTTTATTTGATTTACAGAAAATATCAATAAGCTCTGCAGTAACGTGATATGGATGAAATTACAAGTGAGAAAGAAATCAAAAGTTAATGTTACTCAAAAGTTGTATTATGTTCCTCTCAAGTCTATTATAATATAGACAAATATTTCAGAAACCAAATATTTTCAGAAACTTAAATGTGTGCATCATGTCCCCTCTCTTTCTTTCTCTGTTGGTGGACGAAAAGCACAGTTGTGAAAATGTTTTAAACAATAGTTAAAGTTTTAAACTAAAAGTTAATATTGAATAACTTAGATTTTAGACACAATACCGTTGTCAACAGGCGACTGCAGTAGAATAGGTATGCAATAATTCTGACTAAAATACACATTTTGCTTAAAACTTTTTTTATTAGAAATATACATGTAACTCCAGTAACCATATTTACGAGAGCACTAACAGTAAATGCACTATTGTTGGTATAGCCAGTGTTATTTTGGTCACGTTTCTATAATGAACTATCATGGAAAAATGTATTAAAGAGAATATCCAGCTAGATATATCCGTAACCTTTAAAGGCATAGGCTACTAGGCTACTTCACAAATATGTGGTCTATAATAAACAGAATAGAAAAAATATGAATATATGAAAACGTTATGAAATAGATATGAAAACGTTTCACTTTGTGACGCAGTTTAGAATGCGTTCATTTTACTGGCAAATCTCGACATTCAAAACAATAATATAAATTACAAAGGCGAAATATATATGAAAACTCACCCGCAATCATTAACTCACTGAGAAAACACATATACAAAGTTGAAGAACAGTAAAGCCAGCCTGGTTTATAACTCAGCTGCCGAGTTTGCATGTCCGCCGCCCGTAACTGAAGGTCAACACCTGTGTGCACTGGGCAGCCTGCAGATCGAGGCGGGGCCCGTTTCTGACTGTACGTTGACACCGCCGCAGACTTGAGCTGCAAAGGAGCTCTGGCCGCCCTGTCAAAAAGTACGGGGAAGCTTGTTGACGCTTTGGCCGCTCTCAAGTCTGTGTCGACTCACACCATGAAATGTAAACAGAAAACGTGCCTGTTGCTGCACGTGTCGCCCCGCCCACATTGGTTAGTGGCAAAGTAATCCAAGAAGAGGCTGGTTTGAGATGCGCCTTGCCTCGTGTTGTGATGTCATCCAAGAACAACACCTCTTATTTGGTTTTCTTTAGTTTTATTGAACTCAGGTCTGCATGTCAAATCACTCTCATCTCGTTCCTTTTTCTCTCTCTTACTCTCTAACTCTCGCTCTCTTCTCGCGATAACTCAGTCACTATACTACATACCTTCCCTTGTTAATTTTTAATTTCTAACTTAAAAAACCTATCTACTAATTAAGTAAACAAAAAGTTTAACTAAGTAAATTAAGTTCTTCTCTTCAAACTAAACACAGAAGACAGTATTAAATCAGGGGTTCTTAACCTTTTTGATGTCGGGGCCCAAATTTTACAGTACAAAGTGGCCCAGGGCCCATTCAAATATTAGCACTATTGGTTTATTGATCTCACCCTTGGTTTGATTTGTATTCAATAACTAAATGAAATCCACTTGCAGTTTAACAGTTTATTATTCATGTGTATGTAAACCTGCACATACATCAAGATGCCAAACACAACAATTCATGGAACAAATCAATCTGCTGAAAAATATAGCTTTAAAATCTGCAAAATAATTTGATAATTGTTTCAGCAGTCTACATTTTTGCATGGCAGAACCTGAAGTTGCTCTTCATATCTGTTATAAATGAACAATAACAGTCACAACAGTCCAATTTAAACAAGCTACAACTCCCAATGCTCCGCACATATCCGCAGCGGCAGGTAAAACCAACCGCTGATACGGAACTAACACTTCTGGAACTGGATTTGGCCACTGGTTTGTGTGAACTGCTTGAATCAGCTGCTGAAGAATTGGATCACGTTCTGTTGCCTCTTTAATCACTTCAACAGTCAGTGCCTGTAAATCATGTGTCTGCACCAGTAACACTTCTTCACATAATCCTCCACATATTCAGTAGTTTCAGTCATTGGCAAGGGAAGCCTGGATAGAGAATCTGCGACATTTGTCTTACCGACAATGTGCTCTATTTTATAATCATATGATTGTAATCTCCATCCTAAACGCTGAATCGTGGTGGAGCAGTGTCGCCTTCTCAGGGTTAAACATGTGAATTAGCGGTTTATGATCAGTCTGTAATGTAAATTTTCCTCCCCACAGATATGTTCTGAAACGTTCAACAGCCAAGAGCTTCACGCTCAGTTTGGAATATCGTCTCTCTGTGGCAGTTAGGGAACGACTTGGATAAGCAACTGGTTTGTTATGTCCATCGTCTTGCCTTTGAAGCAGAATAGCCCCGAGGCCAACAGGGCTAGCATCGCTCATCACATATGTTGGTGCACTAAGTTGAAAATAGGCCAGACAAGGTTCGCTTGTCAGGGATACTTTCATGCTGTTAAATGATTGTTCAGTCTGAGTTGTACATTCCCATTGAACATTCTTCCTTGTTAGTCGTCTGAGTGGTTCTGAGATGATAGGAACAAACTTCATTAGGTATCCACATGTACCCAGAAAAGATCTCAACTGACTTACATTTTGTGGCCTGGGTGCTCTACACACAGCTTCCACATTCCTGGGATCGGGTTTAATTCCTTCGGAAGTTACTAAATGACCCAGAACCTCTACTTGTTTTAGTCCAAAGGAGCACTTATCTTTGTTCAGTTTAAGTCCTATTTCCTTGAATCTTTCAAACACTGCTCTCAATCTTTCCTCCAGCTTAATAGCAGTGTCCGCATACACTACAACATCATCCATGTGCCAAACTACCCCTGTTAACCCACAAAGTATGGAGTCCATGGCTTTTTGATACGCCTCTGGTGCACTAGAAAGACCAAAAGGAACTTTCCGGAAACGGTAGCACCCTCTATGTGTGATAAAGGTTGTTAGACTTCTTGACTGCTCTGCTAAATCAACCTGCCAAAATCCTTTCCTGGCATCCAATTTGGCAAATATTTTAGCACCTTGCATCGCTTGTAGAATGCTATCAACTGTCGGAACTGGATGCCTTTCTCGAATGACTGCTTTATTGACTTCTCTTAAATCAACACACAGTCTCACCTCTGTAGTGTCTTTCTTTGGTATCAATAAGAGGTTGAGATCCATCTGCTCCTTCATTGACCTCTATGATTCCATCTTCGATCATCTTATCTAGCTCTTGATTGACAGCTTCAGTCATGTGATATGGAACTCGTCTTAGTCCTTGTGCTACAGGTGCTATTTTCTCATCCACTGTAACTCTGTGAAAATATCCTGTAATTTGTCCAAGTCCTTTGAAGAGTGACTCATACTCTTTGGTCAGGATGCTGGGGAATTGTCCACATTGTTCACATCCGACACATGTAAAACTCCTAGCTTAAAACATGCATTCCTCCCCAACAGTGGTTCTACAATTCCTTTAATCACATAGATGGTGTCTGTTATGGTTCTCTCTTTGTATTTTAAACAAGCCTCAAGGGAACCTTCACATTTCAGTGGATTATCTTGTGCATAAGCAAAAAATATTTTATTCGTCGGGCACAGAGCGATGCCTTTCTGTTTGAAAATAGTCTTGTACAGTTGTTCACTGATGAAGATTCGCGTGATCTTTAACGCTTTTTCCAAAGTTAATCCTTCCTCTTGCAACAATTTGTCACGCAGCCGTTTGTCTACACTCTTTTCTACCAGTTGATCTCTCAGCATATCTGACTCCAAAGCTCCAAACTCGCACGATTTGGCCAACTCTCTCAATGAATTCAAGAATGCATCAACTGTCTCGTCCAACGACTGAGCTCTCTGTCTAAATTTATGACGTTCCATAACGACATTCCTACGAGGAGTGAAGTATGCATCCAACGCAGCCACCGCTCGTTCATATGTATTTTTCTCACCTGGCAGATTGGCAAAAATCCGCTGTACTGGCGCTCCTATACAATGCAGCAATGTGGCTCTTTTCACTTTATCCTCTGCTTCTGTTAATCCGCTCGCTATTTCAAAGAAAGTGTACGACTCTCTCCACATCTTATACTTCGTGTATAAATCCACAACTCCGAGGTTAAGTGGTCCTGGCGGTGTTAACTGTGCAGTGGCCATGGCGTCTTTTCTTCAGGTCAGTCTAACGAGAGAACAGATTTTCCCTTAAATCCTCTCGCCAATTGTTGTGATGTCATCCAAGAACAACACCTCTTATTTGGTTTTCTTTAGTTTTATTGAACTCAGGTCTGCATGTCAAATCTCTCTCATCTCGTTCTTTTTTCTCTCTCTTACTCTCTAACTCTCGCTCTCGCTCTCTTCTCGCGATAACTCAGGCACTATACTACACCTCACCTGAAATGTATGCAAGAGAAAGCGGCTGCAGTGAGAGGAGGAGTGAAAAAAGTACAGGCAAGCCGGACAGTTCTCTATTCTCGCAGTGGATCTGACACCTATGAGATCAAAGGCGGGTATCGCGGGATTCACGCTCGTCCATGTTGTTGCTAATAAACTGGATGTAATTTAATTTCTGTTGCTTTAATATAAATATAATGGACAAGACACCCGAAATAGGCTACTATTTATTTACATTAAAAATAAGCCTACGTGTTTATCAATCTTATTTTTCTTTAAATATTTTTTATTATAAAAATGACATCACATAACCAACCTTGCAACCTGTCAAAGGGTTTGGGAATATTCACACATCATTTATATACATAAAACATATCAGAGTTTTAAAATCAAACATTTGAAAAGAGATCAATACATCACGGTTGTTTAAACCAATGAGCATTAAGCTGTGTTGTCAGCAAGTCGTTTCCCATCATGCTTTTAGGCTTGTTCGACTTCATGCCATTGGGGGTAATCGAGCTCTCGAATTCTGTACCACCCCCGGGGGCCGCCATTGGCTAACAAGCCATCACCTGCTGTTAGCATTCCATTGACTCCCATTCATTTTGGCGTCACTTTGACAGCAAATAACTTTACATCTGAGGCGTTTAAAGACTCCATTTGTCCATTGTTTATTTCTAAAGAAACACGACAATGTATAAAAGGCTCCATTACCTTGTATCTTACGTTATGGCCCCGTAGAAGCTGTTTTTGTAAAAATAGGCTAACGATTGCGTCATAACCACGTGACTCTCTGGAAATTACCGTATAGACAGGAGGAGAAGCTCGCAGTCAATGGGGGGCGTGGAGGCATAAAGTCCGATAAAGTCAAGGGAGAAGCCCATAGAGAGTCATAATGTTGCTCCTGCTCCTGCTCCTGCTCCTAGCTCATGGACAGCTCCTACTCACGCTCTCCGTCTCTGCAAGATTCGGAAGGGAATGATTCAGATTTATCTTGGCACAGCTACTAGAAGACTTACAACTGTCAGACAGGTTGTTCACGTCACATCTACGTCGTCAAGCTCAGTTTGAGTCTGCGCAGTACACTCGGCCATCAGGAAGTGAGAGCTTCTAATTTGCTTCACTTTTCTCCGTTGAAACCTATGGGGTCGCTGTGTCCAGTTTATATACTGTCTATGCTTCATGCAGGGGTGCTTCCCAAGGGGGTAATCTTTCAGAAAAAACTGAAGCTTCCCAGGGGGCCGCCATTGATTAGCAGACCATCACCTGCTGTTAGCATTCCATTGACTCCCATTCATTTTGGTGTCACTTTGACAGCGAATAACTTTACATCTGAGGCTTTTAAAGACTCCATTTGTCCATTATTTATTTCTAAAGAAACCCGAAAATGTATAAAAGGCTCCATTACCTTTGTTGTGGCAAAAACAATAATTACACAATCATCATCACTGCATAAGAGACACCAAGAATCAAATTGTATTTTAAAAGATATTTATTCTCTTCCATGAGGCTTAGTCACAAAATCACAGCAGCTACCCCGTGACGTGAGCAAGACCTGACACCCAGCCCAGGAAATTCCCTTCTAATACTCCTTCTTCAAGGTCTTTCCTCTGTAGTTTTCCACTCACCCAGCATGGCCAAATCTAGCTGAACCATTTGTCTTACTGTGTGTGTCTTGCTTACGTCAGGTGTACAAACATACATAAATTCCAGATGAGAAACAATGCTTAAAACAATGTCTAAAAAAGTTAATGAAAAAAAGTAAAATATAAGTTTTTCTAAAACAATTCCTCCTCTTTATCATTCTCTGATAAACGATTGGTTTCATTAACACTACATTAGTACTCATGCTTGTTTAAATGCAAGAAAACTCATCCATGATTATAATTTCACTCAACATCAAACCCATAAATCAGGGGTTCTTAACCTTTTTGATGTCGGGGCCCAAATTTTACAGTACAAAGTGGCCCAGGGCCCATTCAAATATTAGCACTATTGGTTTATTGATCTCACCCTTGGTTTGATTTGTATTCAATAACTAAATGAAATCCACTTGCAGTTTAACAGTTTATTATTCATGTGTATGTAAACCTGCACATACATCAAGATGCCAAACACAACAATTCATGGAACAAATCAATCTGCATCAAGAACAAAGTTAGAGGCTCAAGTCAGGCATATTAACACAAAAATCAGTTAGATTTGACAAATTTTACTTACAAAAAAATTTTTGCATGGCAGAACCTGAAGTTGCTCTTCATATCTGTTATAAATGAACAATAACAGTCACAACAGTCCAATTTAAACAAGCTACAACTCCCAATGCTCCGCACATATCCACAGTGGCAGGTAAAACCAACTCCTCCGCTATCGTGAATGCTTTCTAAGGGGCCGATCACACCTGACACCTTGGCGCCTATTTCCAATTGGTTTCCTATGGCAGTGAGCGTTCTGCGCGCTGTTTATGTGCCTGCTGCGCCTCGCGTTTTTAAGTTGAGAAAAACAACAACTCCGAGCGGAAAAAGCGCCAGACATCATCGCGTTTTTTTCCACTGTCCAATCAAATGAATGGAGAGGCGGACCTTCCGTTTTAGTGTGAAGCTACAGTTGCTTGAACGCGCGGAGAGTGCGATGATGGAGGACAAACTGGTGGTGCTCTCGTGGGTTACCAGGAGCTTAACGACTTCACGAACCGTAACTACCACAATGTTAACAGAAAGTAAATGAGGTTAATAAAAGCCAGATTTGACGTTTACTTACCTCGCGTTTTCGAACCTGAAAAAAGCGTTAGGTGTGATCGGCCCCTAACTGAGGCATTACTGCCACTAGTGGTGGGATGGTGTATTGTAACTGTCTCATGGATAACAGTGGTCATTCTGGTGTCTTCTATTGATAACTTGTTTGGTCCCACGGCACTCGCGGCCCACAGGTGAAAAACGTAACGTTTTTTGCGGCCCTCCAGGTGGCGCTCGAGGCCCATATGGTTAAGAATAGGTGCCATAAATGATTATAATTGTTTCAAGTCTTTACATCACAGTTAAACTCTTCATGTCTGATTTTCGTTTACCTGATAAAAAGATTAAAAGGAAAAAGCTTAGGCTGTTTTTGTAAGGATAGGCCCTTAATTTTATAGCAAGCAAGTAAAGCTTTATCTGAAGCCGTGCTAAATAAGCAAGCACTGTTGCTTTATTCCTAGCAAGGGCTAGACCCTCAGTAACCTCAGTATAAATAAGAAATAGTATAGATTATATTAGTAGGAAAAACATATTAATTCAACACCCCTGGTTGATTCAACAAGCCATACAGAAAGAAAAAAAAAGACTGTCCTTGTACGCCACCTCGTAACACGGATGACTGTTGCTTTTAACCCTCTTTACATATCATCGTCCTCAGAAAATAAGAAAAATAAGAAAAGAAAACATACCCCAATTTACCACATTTCTGTGTAACTTTCGCTACTTCCATCTTTACATTTGTGTTCCCCATTATCATCATCAGGATATAGACTGTCATTTTCACCAATTGAACAGACATCCCTGCTCTCACCAGTCTCTGTACTGAGCTGGAAACACATTTCATAATACATGGCAAGCATAACAATATCGCCAATCCTACTGCAAATTGGCAGTACGGTTTGAATCACCCAGTATGCCCACCCTCCCAGAGAGTCATGAACCAACCAACCCATTTGTCATTCGCATATACTTCACATCATTGAATAGATTTTCTACTTTTCCTGAAAACATTTGCACCAATCAAATCATTAGATCTATATCAATACTAAGCTTGATTTAGTTTGATTTAATCAAATAAAATCATCAAAATCGTCACAAAACAAATTATTCTGCTAAACTTAAACCATTAGTTGGTCCACATCTTGTCTTGCCGGTCGTCCCTTTTGGTCTGACCTGTGGAATCAACAATATGAAACATATTATCACCAGATAATTTCGTGCTCACTTAATAGCACTCCGAGTCCTTTTTCCCCCCTGAAAAACACTCAACCCATTTTGCTCATGTTAACAAAACAATATTTATACATTTGGAACAGAATCAGTTCTGTTTGACACAATCCATCCTGACATTCTGCAAAAGGAAAGTTTTAAGTTATGCGCTGTGCAGGTTTGCACCTTTCAGCCACAATAATAACCCAGGCCACCACAATAATAACCCAGGCCAGGATAGTTAGCCAAATTCATCCATAGCCATTATTTCACTGGGCACACTCTGCCCTGTATCAAAAGTCTGCATGCTCTGTAAAGAAAAACAAATGTCGAGGTTATTGTCAGATAGTAAAGTACACGTAGTTTCTTTTGTCTGCTGTGCTGCCGAATCTGCCCTGGCGTTTCCTGTTGAAACAGTCCTTGTTATTAGCGCAGTTACAGACAGCAACTTTGTAAGGGAGAAGAATAGCTTCTTGCAGGGCTTTTACCCAATTAAACCCAGTGTCCTCCCAACATTTATTGTCCCACCTGTGCGATTGCATTCAGCAAATGTGAACCCCTTGGTATGGCAATTG
>FLSR01000377.1:81635-103336 GCA_900092035.1 Leuciscus waleckii
TTATTATTATTATTATTATTATGCAGATGTAAATTCAGCCATTCTGTTGGATAAAAATTGTCCCTAATGTAAAATGGAAATGAATGGTAATTTTATTTTATAAATATAAAATATTTAATATAGGCTATAGGAGAAAAAAACAATATGGTGTAGCAATATTTTAGAACTATCAAATCTCTCTGCATTAATAATAAAAATGTAGCCCATGTCTGTTCGGGATTTGAACCCGTGTCATCTGAATTATTGAAATGTAAGTTATAGCCTACCACTCGGCCCAAAGCTTACGCTGTTTTATTTTGTTTGAAATGTATTTTTACATATTTTGCTTTCGTTAATGTTAACCAATTCTGTTGTAGCATAATAGGCCTATATTTTTTCCCTAAAAGTGTGTTTTATTCTCTGCTTTGTTTGTTTATATTTTTACATATTCAATCAGTCTCATTTTTGTTCAAATAATGAAAAAAGTTTTTTTTGTTTTGTTTTTTTACAAGATCTTGCGCCATGTTTTTTTCTTTTCTTTTCTTTTTTAAATAAACAGATAGGAAACTTACCTTTTAAAATGCCGCAGTTGCTGCTGTTTTGCCCTGTCACTTGCGCCACCCGGTATAGCCTAGTCATTTCGCGAATGACTTTGAAATTCGACTGGTTTATTTTTTCTGCGGCAGTAATTGGCATTGTGGTTGATTATTTATTAAATAATTCAATTGATAATCATAACAACATGTAAGCCTATTTAATTCTGAATATAACAAAGAATGCTTAAACCGACTAACATCGGTTAGTAACTGCAAGTCCTGAAAATGTTTTAATTTTACGGTAAATTATTTTAATTTATTTCACTGTTATGTTTCAGTTAATAAATCTACAAACACATTAAAATAACACGAAGTAAATGACAAGTAACCTATTGACATAGCCTTTCTAAATGATAGAAAAACTGGGCACACAATGGTTACTTGACTTGACTTGATATTAAACTAAAAATGAAACTAAAAATGAAAAAAAAAATATATATATACTGTTTGATTTAAAATTTAGAGATTTCACCCAAAAAAATGTTCAGGACAACAGCAATTTTGACAGAACTTGTGTTTATGCAAATTGGAGGAGATTGAACAAACTGATCAAACAACATAAAACATTTTTTTTTAAAACAAAAAAGAGTAAACAATTTTTTTGTACAGGTACAATTTCAACCGATTTTGTAGTTTTTACCTACAGAATGCACACAACCACAGAATATTCTTAAATTTTCGAATGTCTCTTTTTGGAATGTTGACACAGACAGAGTGATACCACCTTTCGCATGTGCTGCACTGAATCTGGTGAGGGAAAATTGTGACAATTAAACTTTGATACTTTTATATTAAATCGAACATTCATTTACAAATAAACTTTAATAATCTTGCGACATGCATAATAAAGTAATATTATTTTCAACTTGAAAACATCTAATTAAATAGTAATCCAATGTACAGTACAATAATGAAACTATTTTATCTTTATTTACATACAGTTTTTCACAGCTTTGGTGCATTTCTCAGATCAGAAATGAAATTCTCAAAACTACTTGTTCAACCTCCACATCCTCTATTCACTTTGTTCATATTATAAAACTAGTTTGTCATTCTTTTATACAAGTTGTGAATGCTTTGGTACAGTCATGCTATTGATTATGTACAATTGTCTGCGGTTTCCTACATTATCAGTTGCTAATGCCATGTTGCTTAAAATGTATTAAATATTTATCTGTGCAATAGTCTTACCCCTCAAAACATCTAGTCATTAGTTCATTGTATAAGTCATTAAATGCAAAATGGTTGATCTAGTATTGTCATAAACAAGCATATTTTCTACACATTTCTATTATACTTTTTGTAAATGTGCCATGAATTGATGAATTGTGCAGGTGAATCTTGACTTTCACTGCTGAAGATAATGTAGATCAATCAATGATAAACCATTTCTCTGAAATAGCTCAAAGTTGCACCTTCAATATATACTTCAACCCTCAAGTATATACACATAGTGCTGTTGCATGCAAAAGCAAAGTTCTGCCTAAGGGGTCTTTCCTGTGTTTTCCTTGATAATGTTGTGGTTTCGCCTTTGTGCCCCTATTTCTTTTTATTTTTTATATCACAATAATATTGTAATGTTTTTTGTTTTTTTTTTGCCTGACCACTAGTAAAAGTGTAACTGTGAATCCTATCCAGTCTTTTTCAATCAATAACTCACATACCGTAGTGTGTAAATTTGTACTTTTCAAATGGATATATGACATACAGAAATGCAGCTTTGTAAATTCCAATACAGTAACTGTCATCAAAATGGTTGCCATAGTTATAATGGCATAATTATATTATCCCTCCAGAGTACCTGTTATATTAACAACATGACTCAACATGAACAACATGACACAAGGACTTGTCTGATGGCACTGACATGTTCATTGACACAGATATTTACTTTTGAGAGATGAACTAAGGATTATGAGCAAGAGACTGGCTTTTGGCTAATCCATGGTGTTTTGCTATTTGTACGAATTGTTTTGAGAAATGCACTTACTGTTTTACAAATGTAGAGGATGATTCGAGAAATGTATCAAAGCGACAGAGAAAAACTGTCTATAAAAGTACTACAGAACATTTGCTATAAAGTTATTTCAAAGTTAACTGCATACTAATTACATAATTATCTACATACTAATTATTTAAGTACTTTTACTAATTTAACACTTGAGATCTATTTCTAATAGATAATTTAATAATAAAATACTTAGAAAAGGACACAAACCCATGTATTCCGACCCACAAGTCCAACAGGAGATTCTTGTCCACAAAAGGAGCAATGATCTTGGGGTTGAAAACTGTAAATACATTTTTTGCAAATCAGTGCTCTATTTGAACGGTTCAGATTGTTAACTGACAGACAGATAGATAGATAGATAGATAGATAGATAGATAGATAGATAGATAGATAGATATTATTATTATTGTACTCAGTAAAAATGATTTACACTTTATAATAAGTATAAATAGAAATAAGTGTTTCCAAATCAATTGCAAATTTTATAGTTAATTCATGGTTTATTTATTGTAGTCTCTTAACTTTTAAATTATAAATATATTACTATAGTATATACAAATAGTGAATTCTTCATTCCTTTTCAGGGTAGAAATCAAAATATTTGAATTAGGTCATATGTAAAGACTAAGATAATGCTTGAAGCCATTATAATAACCAATAAATATTTAAACAGTATGTTTTCAGTACCATTGTAAAGCCAACATAATAATAAAAATCAAACTCACCACTCAAAAATGACTATAGATCAGTTTGTGGGAGCCTTGGCTTTTCATGCCCATGTGTAGTAAAAGAGCACTCACACTGAAGGATCGTGCAAGATTCTCCTTAATTGTGTGCTTACAATACATACCTGATGCTTCTAGGATTGTTCCAGCCACCCCCTTACGTAGCTCGGACAGGAGACGCATACGGGAAGGTATCATTATTTCAGATGGTGTCACTGGAAATGCATCCACCACCTCCTTAGCCATCTGTATGGTAACATAAATAGCATTAAATAAACTTTCAAAATAAATTAGCCATAGCAGAATAAGAAATTTAAATATTACACTGTTGAGGTTATGTACAATTTTGTCTTGTTTCAAGGTTAAATAATTTTTTTACCTGCATGACATAAACTCCACAGCTGGAACCATCTTGCTGTATGCTGTGGTTCAAGACACCATGTGTCCATGTCACATCCACCCAGTCGGTCTTACCATGAAGTTCCTGCCACATTTTGAAGTATTCTCTACATGCGTATGAGAATTGTATGTTATTGAATTTATAACCAGGTATCATTTAACTAACTGTCACCAAAGTTGATAATAACACAACTTAATAATGTACTGTGTGATCATAAAAAAAGAGAAATATTATAATACAATACCTGAATCTTTCAGCAGCAAGTTTAGATTCTTCTTCTTCATCTATCCCTTGGGGATCCACCACAAAGACTTTCTTCAATTTCTTATCGAGATACTGTAAAAACATTTAGTTTGGTTAGTTTAACAGTTAGTTAGTTTGTCTATGTACATAAGTAATTAACTATGATTTGGAAATGGTTTTACACACAGAAATTTCCAGTGGTTTTTATGCACTTGCATGAAGCCAATCATGGCATCATATTTGTCAAAGTTGACCTGTAAACAAGATGAAATATTATTAAACTTGTCTTTCTGACCTTTTAATTTTGCACTAAATAACAACTGTAAAGTCTAACCTTTCGGAAACTGCCTTGGCAATTCAGACCTCTCCCCAAACACAACCACACCGGCAGAGTAGTGGTTCAATAAAAAAAAATGTCTTCCATTTGGTTGTGAATTCAACAGTGCTTGGATGTAACTTTCAATATCTGCAATTATTAAATAAAATGAAATGTATTACCCTAAATTGTATTATAACAAATAAACTAATATTTGTCAATATCATTACTCATTAGCCTACCAGTAGTGATAGTAAAACTTCATGCACAGTATAGTTACTGTTTAACATTATATTAACATGAATATATAAATCCACAGTATGCATCAAACATGTAATTTTAATTATAAGATTAATCACTTTCTGTATACTGTATATTGTCCTTTCAAGTACACAAATAGCTTCATGCATTGTTTCACATAAAACTCTACCAGTACAAATATTAAAATGCATCCTAAAATGTTTGTTAAAATATACCATTTTGGCATTTAGTGGTGGTTAATTTAAATCCGTATTTATGTAACTGGAGTATATCAATGTTTGGTACTGTAGACATAGGCTATGATTACCTTGCCTTTCAACCAGTTGTGTGGTTTCAGGCTTTTGAATTCAGTCAGACGGAGTGTATAGAGACATCCTTGTCAATTGATTGAATTACTGCAACCACAACTTCGCTGTCTTTCGAATTCCAAAAAGCCTATAAAAATTAGATTGGAGAGAAAAAGAATCAAGATTCACTGCACACCAATAAATTCCTTTGTGCTGGTTTTACTTTGTGTCCATTTTCATGAACATATACAGTATAGACAGTTAACTTTATAAAGACTTTGTATAAAGTATTGCTTACTTTATACTAAGTTCCACAACCACACATCATGTGTTTATTAATGTCTAGAAGTACAAAGCTGAATAAAATGTATTTGTATATACTTATAGTGACAAGAATTGATCCGTATTTTTATATAATTTTTTTATGCAGAGATGTAATCAAGTTGTTTTGTGTTAAACAGTGAATGTTTTAAACAAACACATCAGCGGTGTCGGCCGGAGGTAATAACAGTTACAGGGAACATAGACAGGGATTTTAAGTTGACAACTCAACTTAAAAGTAACTACATTTTCATGTTAGTGGAATTAACCCTTAACAGAAGTACATTCACGCATACACATATATAACATGCACATTTTTTATGTTTTACCTGTATAATGTCCTCATTGCGTACATGACTTGTGGCCTCAGTGACAATGTCCGTTTCTGGCTTTCTGGACTTTGGCCATCCGACAGGAGCTTTTGATGTCTATGATGAGAAAACAGAAGATAATCAACATTTGCATGTTGTTGTGAAAAACTTTAGTAATGTTAGGGTATTTATACACTTTAAAAAGTTGTCATGGCCTTGAATTTGCCTCAAGTTGACTTAGTCTTACCTGTGAAGTGTCAGACATGACTCTGACATTGTCAGTCTTCTTTACTGTCGACTTTGGCCGTCCGACAGGAGCTTTTGATGTCTATGATGAGAAAACAGAAGATAATCAACATTTGCATGTTGTTGTGAAAAACTTTAGTAATGTTAGGGTATTTATACACTTTAAAAAGTTGTCATGGCCTTGAATTTGCCTCAAGTTGACTTAGTCTTACCTGTGAAGTGTCAGACATGACTCTGACATTGTCAGTCTTCTTTACTGTCGACTTTGGCCGTCCGACAGGAGCTTTTGATGTCTATGATGAGAAAACAGAAGATAATCAACATTTGCATGTTGTTGTGAAAAACTTTAGTAATGTTAGGGTATTTATACACTTTAAAAAGTTGTCATGGCCTTGAATTTGCCTCAAGTTGACTTAGTCTTACCTGTGAAGTGTCAGACATGACTCTGACATTGTCAGTCTTCTTTACTGTCGACTTTGGCCGTCCGACAGGAGCTTTTGATGTCTATGATGAGAAAACAGAAGATAATCAACATTTGCATGTTGTTGTGAAAAACTTTAGTAATGTTAGGGTATTTATACACTTTAAAAAGTTGTCATGGCCTTGAATTTGCCTCAAGTTGACTTAGTCTTACCTGTGAAGTGTCAGACATGACTCTGACATTGTCAGTCTTCTTTACTGTCGACTTTGGCCGTCCGACAGGAGCTTTTGATGTCTATGATGAGAAAACAGAAGATAATCAACATTTGCATGTTGTTGTGAAAAACTTTAGTAATGTTAGGGTATTTATACACTTTAAAAAGTTGTCATGGCCTTGAATTTGCCTCAAGTTGACTTAGTCTTACCTGTGAAGTGTCAGACATGACTCTGACATTGTCAGTCTTCTTTACTGTCGACTTTGGCCGTCCGACAGGAGCTTTTGATGTCTATGATGAGAAAACAGAAGATAATCAACATTTGCATGTTGTTGTGAAAAACTTTAGTAATGTTAGGGTATTTATACACTTTAAAAAGTTGTCATGGCCTTGAATTTGCCTCAAGTTGACTAAGTCTTACCTGGGAAGTGTCAGACACAACTCTGACATTGTCAGTCTTCTTTACTGTCGACTTTGGCTTTCTGACAGAATCTTTTGATGCCTACGAGGACAGGCAGAAATTAAGGATGTGATGCAATGTGTAATAATTCACTTTTTTGTTAATATTAGAAATACTTATAATAATACATTGTTTTTGTATGGTCATGTATGTAATCTTTATTAATGGCCATACTACTCACCTTTTCTTTAGGAGAAGGTATAACTTCTGGGGTATGAAAGTACTTGTTTTTTTTTTTTTTTTGTCCCACCCCCTCTTCTTGGCCCATTTTTCCTCTAAGTCCTCCAAACTGTGTTGTTTCACATTTAAACGCTTCTGTAACATTCTGTCTGGAAGGTCATGTTGCAGGATGTGTTCTCTGTACCTTCTCTGCAATGACGCATACATTTTTTGTATGAATGTTGCTGGTCGATGGTACAGTTTTTTCTGTAGGATTTTGTCTTTGACAATACAGAACCAGTTTTCAGCATGACAGTTTGTGTCATGTGTTTTCTGTAGGTCATCTCTGATAAACTCTCTGTCTTTGAATCTTTTCAAATCACCAAGCATTATCCCTGACCAGAGTGGAAAAATTGGCATGTAATCTTTCATCAGAATATCCAGGATCCCTGGACAATGATATTTGTTACTGTCAATTTCTGTTTCTTTTGCAGGATCTTGAATAGACATGACAGCCTCAAGTACAGAGTAAACTCTTTTGTAAATGGTGACCTGGCCAATATTGTGTTTGCCTCTGGAGGGATGTAGTCGTCCACTGCCTGCTTTCATCCAGAGCGTCTTGTGGAATTTCTGTTCCACGAATGTGGTCATGGAGTTTTTGAAGAAACTGATTTACACACTGTGTGTTTGTTTCGGTGTAAAAGACATGGCACATGCACTCAAAAATGTCTAATGCCGTCTTCAAACTTGTGGTGTTCATTAATTGTGCCACACAGTGAGTAGCGAACTCTTTCAAGCCCTTGTCTGTTGTTCTTCTGCCAATTGCTCCATGGACTGCCTTAATTATATGGGCAGAACATAGGTGAAGAATAGTTAGTCTCCTGAAGTCTGCCATGGTGTCGTTTCCTGTAACTAAATTGTAGCTGTCCTTTAGGTAGGTATGTATATCTAGTTTGTTGAAAGACAATAGGACACTCTGGATGAGTGCCCAACTATAGTCGGTTTCAACCCGGTGTATGTTGTGGATAGTGAGTTTCCGTAACTTTGTTACGGTCTGATGCAACCAAAAGAAATGTTTGGGATCGTGTGGTCATTTGTTATCATTTCCGACACAGGAAGAGGAGGCTTGTCTTTTCCATGTCCTGGTAGGTTGATGCTGTAGTACAGCACTCTCTTTGCCTGACTTGGAACTCGACTCACAACCCCTCCAGTAGCATCCAAATACAGGGTAACAGGATTTCCTTTTCTGAGATGTTGTACAAGGATGTCCAGTCCTGTCTCAGTGTAAAGATGCACTCCAAATGGATCCATTTGCAGATGTTGGACATATCCTGGCCAAAATCTGTATGACAGATCTGTGTCTTTCGTAATTTTCTGTGTCAACATCAGCTCCAGGATCACATCATCATGCAGTCTGCAGCTTTTTTTAATTTCACTAGAAATTACTTTGAGTATGTTTTTATTCAAACTTCTAGTGATGTTTCCAGCCATCAACTCAGGAACTGGTGTTTCCCTGAGATTTTTGTAGTACACATTACTTACTCCTTGTCCACTTCTTTGGCAATCTTGCCTCTCTTCTGGTAACTAGCTGGCCGGGACCTTATCTCCGGTTTCAAATGTGTTACCTTACCAATTCTTGTCACCTGAATTGGAATTTGTTTGTCACAGCCCAATGGTTTGTGTTTAATATGGAAAATATAATGCGCATTGCAAGTTTTGAAGGAACATGATGCCTTAACTGTCATAAATGGGCACCGATACTTACGACTGTGAGTGACCTTTAAGTGCTGGTATTTAAAAACAAGTGTGCAGCAGGGATTTGTTTTCCGAAATTTTTCATAAATGACATGTGTCCATGATTTTTGCAATTTTCTGCTACCCAGCAAAGGCCTTATCTTTCTCCATTTACGTGTGGATATGTACATTGTAAAGGACTTGGGTCCTGGCCTTGTGCTTCTATATGGCTTCTTTTGATGTTGCGGTTGGTCTGCAGATGCCGCTTCTACATCGCGCTCTCCATGGCCGTATCCATCGTTGTCTCTATCGTTGTCTCCATCGTTGTCTGTTACAACAACAGGTGACAGATGGGCCGCAGATGTTGCATCGCGCTCTCCATTGCGCTCTCCATCGCTGTCTACATCGTTGTCTGTTACAACAACAGGTGACAGATGGGCCGCAGATGTTGCATCGCGCTCTCCATTGCGCTCTCCATCGCTGTCTACATCGTTGTCTGTTACAACAACAGGTGACAGATGGGCCGCAGATGTTGCATCGCGCTCTCCATTGCGCTCTCCATCGCTGTCTACATCGTTGTCTGTTACAACAACAGGTGACAGATGGGCCGCAGATGTTGCATCGCGCTCTCCATTGCGCTCTCCATCGCTGTCTACATCGTTGTCTGTTACAACAACAGGTGACAGATGGGCCGCAGATGTTGCATCGCGCTCTCCATTGCGCTCTCCATCGCTGTCTACATCGTTGTCTGTTACAACAACAGGTGACAGATGGGCCGCAGATGTTGCATCGCGCTCTCCATTGCGCTCTCCATCGCTGTCTACATCGTTGTCTGTTACAACAACAGGTGACAGATGGGCCGCAGATGTTGCATCGCGCTCTCCATTGCGCTCTCCATCGCTGTCTACATCGTTGTCTGTTACAACAACAGGTGACAGATGGGCCGCAGATGTTGCATCGCGCTCTCCATTGCGCTCTCCATCGCTGTCTACATCGTTGTCTGTTACAACAACAGGTGACAGATGGGCCGCAGATGTTGCATCGCGCTCTCCATTGCGCTCTCCATCGCTGTCTACATCGTTGTCTGTTACAACAACAGGTGACAGATGGGCCGCAGATGTTGCATCGCGCTCTCCATTGCGCTCTCCATCGCTTATTTTGAAATTTCATTTTCATTTTTATTCATTGGAACCCAGTGGGTACTTGGGAGAAAGCTCTCAGTATTGATGATGATTAGGTTTAGTTAAGTCAATTAGAAATATACTGACTTGCAATGGAATGGTTTGAAAAGTCATAGAAAACTCTCCTGAGTCTCTGTATTTCCCTAAATTTCCAGAGTAAGATCAAATAAGAATCACTGTTCATTTTGCAAGAAATACCATAATTAAAGGGTCTTGGTCATGAATTGTCATTTTTAATTAGCGGGTGCATGATCCAGTAATAATCTATATTTTAAAACAAATGACGGTATTGTTTTTTAATATGTTTAGTATTTTGAATTTTCAAGATATACAGTTTGTAGTAAGTGACATAATTTTTAGATACTTATTTATTTTATATACAAAATCATGAATATTTTTATTGTGGTGTTTCTATTTTTTTCTATTCTGCCACTGGCCAATGCATATGGAAAAAGGACCAAGTCCAAGCATATTTAAGTGCTTCCCTGATGTTGTAAGAAATACAGCATTTTAATGAACAAGTAAAAAAAAAAAAAAATTCTTTGTAACATATTTAAGAACTCATATTTAACTTTGCAAATTTTTTGCAAAAATTAATTTTTGCATTCTTGACAGTTATATTTGAGGATTGTTTACTAAGATCAGTACTTAGTATAAAAAAAATCCTGACATTAAATTGTAGTTGTATAAATATGTATAGGCCTATTTATCAACTTTTTTAAAAATATATATTTGAATCTTGCAGACTTCCATATAAACAATGCAAAACCACAAGTGTGTAAACATTTTATTTAACATTTGGACATAGTAACATATCTAACACAGACAAAACATATGACATTTAGTTATTGTAAAAGAAAAAAGAGAGTTTGTCTTATGTCAATTGCCCCCCTCTACTGAATGAGTTTTACATCTCTCTCTTCCTATGGATAAAGCTATTACAAAAAGAAGTTTAATTTGGTCATGAATTTTTCCACCAGTAGGGGTAAAAGGGGAAGTTGTGAAAGTTGTCCCCTCTCCCCCTTTACTGAATGACAGTGGTTTGAGGTCTCTGTCTCCCTGATGGACAAAGCTATTACAAAATGAATGTTAATTTCTGACGTTTCTGACGTCTTTACCCCTTTTCCCAAAGAAGGGGTAAAAAAAAAAAAAGAGAGGTTGTGAAAAATACCCCTCTGTTAATTTTAAGTTCGGCACCTCTACCGAACTGCACTGGTCTCATGTCAATGGGCCCTTTAAAATAAAAAGCTGTAACAAAAACACACCCTTTGCGTTGTTGTTACAGTTAGAAACGGAGAAAAGTTGCACTTTCCGGATTTAACCTGGTGCGTTCAAGCACCCACTTCAGCAGTGACACGAGTAGCGTAATGACGTACCCCCGCCCACTCGCGGCCAACGGAAGGCGGGCAGTTGGAAAAGCAAATGCGGTCATTTTATATACTGTCTATGGGTCATTCGGCGGTAGCATTAAACACGCGGAAGAAGAAGTATTAGCAAGCAACATCGTACATATGCTGTTCAAAAGCAGTGTATATACATCCACACTCTCTGTCTGTCCTCCTAGACCTGAACATACCTCTGTCGGCACTATCTGTTTCTCTGGGTTAAAGCCTAACAATTATAAAATTAGATCCTTGTTTTTAAGAGAGATCATTTCTACGCCTTATGTTATTTCAACGCTATCTCACGACCAATTCGTACGAATTCGTACGAATGATAAAAAGATGGCTAATTCGTAATTTGTACGATTTGTCTAAACCCACGTGATGGGTAGGTTTAGGGGCGGGGTCAGGGGTAGGTCATTCGTATGAATTCATACGAATTGGGCAATTCGTAAAATATGTACGATTTTGCAAAAATCGTACTAATTCGTACGAGTGAGGTCGTATGAATTCGTACGAATTAGCCACTTTGTAAAATTTGTACGTTTTCCCGTGAGATCGGGTTGTTATTTTCTACTGGAACAGTTTCTTTAATAATGTAAATTGGACTCAAGTTTAGTCATTACCTCAAAAATTCCTCCTTACAAATAAGGTTAAAGAAATCTCATAAATTAATTCATAGAGTTTATCCTACAAAGGTATTCCTACAAAAAAAAATTTAATTGATATTGATTTAAAATGTTCTTTCTGTGAATGCGCCACTGAAACAATTTCTCATTTGTTTTGGTCTTGCCAATATACCCAGTATTTTTGGAATAATGTGGAGGTTTTCATTGCTGATAATATTTATCTTATAAACATGTGATTTTGGGTTATCAAGGATCGCTCTTTAAAGGATGTTGGTTTTATTATACATTTTATTTTATTTTTATGTAAATTTCACATTCATAAATGCAAGTTTAAAAAAGGCAAACCTCTTTTTATGGTGCTTGAAAAGGAGATTAAAATGTATGTAATGTGATGTCAAAATCAAAAAATAGTAAAGCAATTAAAACAATTAATATATGCTCCTCCTTTAACATTTTCACATAATATAAAAAAATTAAATATAATGAATGGCGTTGACCTGCAAAGTATATTTTCTGTATTTAAATTGCATTGTGATATCCTATGGAATTGTTATATGTATAATGTATATCTGTTTGTAAACTGATGCTTATGTACCCTCTCGTCTTTTTATTATTATTTATTTATTTATTTTTAAAATTATTATTATTTATTTATTTATTTTTTCCTCTCCCTCGTTCCTTCTTGTTGAGGCATGTGAAATATTTTCTGTTATATGAGATATGGCACTGTACATGCTACCTGCTGTTGACAATAAAGCATAAAAAAAAAATAAAAAAACTTTTCATTTCTACTGGAGCAGCCAGTTTGCTGTATTAGCAACATCAAATAATGATGTAATTCAAAACTACATATAATGTGTACAAAGTCTGTGCAATCAATCAAAGACTAAAATAAGTTGAAAGATGCCACACAACAAAGTAAGGTCTATTTAATTGAATGGGGGAAAGTTTTTATCTAGAGAGATTTTTTTTATATTTAATTTAAAATTTTAGCTGGCCAATTTTGTGTTTTTGTAATTTTATTAATTTTATTTATTTTAGATTTAGTTACTTTGGGCCTATATAAACTAAAATGAGAAACGGTGCCTTGGCAAACGTAGCTGAAATAAAATTTAGTTTAACTTTGTATTTTATCTCAATAAATGAAATGTTTATGGTTTTAGTTAACAATAATAACCCTGATCTCTATAGGCTACTGAAAAAGCAGTCATACTTGTATTTGCAGTGCTTTATTCAATATAGTAAATAGACCATCAGTGTGAGTTTCTCAAAATTCAATTAGCTACAACTCAGAGGATATTGACAGTGAATTAAATTTCTTAGGAAAAGTAGTTTTACAAACATTCTATAAATCATAAACATCTTAAAGACATTTTCTAACTATTTCTCTAACGTCTGAAAGGAACATTATTGCAGATGAGCGAACACTTGCAGATGTAAATGCAGGATCAAGAAGTCTCCGTGATGTATAGCCTATACGTGTGCTATCCGGGACAAGTCATTGGAATCTGAAAACAGGATAACATTAGAAGTGATCAAAAATATAATTAGGCCTATGAACACTTTGTCAGTGGCCTATAAGCAAGAGCAAATGCTCTAATAAAGATGGATACAGCATTTTGCTCCACAAGGTGGCGATATGGCACTCTCTCAATGTAAATCTTCTTTGTCAAAAAGTAAAATATATTATATCTCAGAAGTAAAATGGAGTGGAAAAAAATTAACAATGGCACAGCAGTTTCTGTAAATGATTGTACAGAAGACACCAGAAAATAGTGCCTGTATTTGTGCCTGTCTAAAAGTAATGGCCTATAGGCTACAGAGTATTTCAAAGACATAATTGCAAACAATATACAGTTCTGCTATCTAGAAAACTAGTTAGAAGTACCAGTCACATCCACCCCGATATCTTTAAAACAGGATTTTTTTTTTTTTTCAGGGTTTAAGATTTGGTTGGTTAATTTCAGCCAAGGAGCTCTAAATTGGTTAGGGTTAGTGTGAGCTAGTTCCAGCCAGATGGTTAACTAACATTAGCCTATGCAAGGCCAAAGAATCTTTTTTTCTATTGACGACCAGGGCTGGAAATCACTGGGGGGACAGTTGGGAATTTTATATATTTTTATTAATATTTGTATCACTTTCAATGACTTTTAATTTTCAGATGTATTAAATATAAAATATTCTATAATCTTATTACAGTTTTTCTCAATTGCTAAAACACTAAAACCCATTGGCTAAACAAAGTTCTCAGTTGCCTGAACTCATTTAGCTAATTGTGCAGTCTTGTTGTCAATACCTTAAACCATTTCACATGGTAAAACACAATTTGCAGATCTCACTTAGACTTTTCAGCAAAACTCTAAACACTTTCTCATTCTCAAAACACACTCTAATGCACATGTCATCCACACTGGTACACAAGTGGCAACAATCAAATACAAATAGAGAACACGTGTCATTGATTGAACCAACCACTCAAAACTGATTTAACCTGTGTCAAATGATGCCCAAAGACAAGAAGAAGCACACTGATCACATGTTTACTCCTTTGATTTTTGTCCCTTTTAGTATTGTATTCTGTAGTACAGTGCATTGTGGGCTGTATACTGTACAATGAACACATTGTATGTCCCTGAACATTGTGCTTTCCATTTTTGAACAGCACTGACTGCTCAATAGATTTTGACTGGTTGCAGGTTCATATCAACAAAGAACAAGAATTACAGTATCACAGAGACAAAGGACAAGTTTGTGAGATGCAGGGTACAGTACTGTAAAAATAGGGGTAGAAGGAGGAGGAAAAACAAACACATTTTGCAAAGAGCAAAGCAGAGTTGTAATTTCTGATCAATTTTGAGCTACTATGATAGAACATGTTTTCGTTCATCAAAAGACAATGACGGAAACATGATGTTTCCTGACAGATTTCAAATAGACGTTAAGATCTAGATGTTTATGATTTAGAATGTATGTAAAACTGACATCTTAACGTCTATCAGATGTTAGTAAACAGACGCTTTACAGGTGAAATTATCTTTAACTTTTTCAGATGTGCTCTATCTATAGCAAAACACTATTGTAGTAGCACATGAATTGTACTTTTATCAAGTCACCTTTATTTATATAGCACTTTATACAAATTTAGACAGATTTCAAAGCAGCTTTACATGATAAACAGGAAAATAATGTTTCAGTGATGCAAACAACAGTTCAAGGCTTAAGAGCTCTAAAAAGACAATTAACTGTGTCATCATTGTTCAGCTGTTTAGAGTGGCTCAAATCCGTTCAATAACTGTTTAAAGTTCATCAGTTATGAAATGAGTTCATTTCGGTTATAACATCATTGTTTAGTAGTAGCCTATGATCAATTGAACCCTAAATTAACGAGAGCCTTAGACCACTATATTTAGACCGTAGCCTACGTTCAAAATTAACGTATCTCTTTCTTTCTCATTTTTTGAGTTCTCATCCCGAGTTAAACAGAAATAATATCCCAAAATAAACGATAGTAGGGGGAGACCGGGGACAGTTGCAACAGGGGATGGTTGCAACATGTCATTTTTCTCCAATCAGAAACAAGCTAGAGTGATGACACTCATACTGCACATGCACAGTTAGACCCTCCCCCCACCAAGAAGACAGTAGACATATTCAACATCTACTGCTGGATTTATTGAACAAAACTTGTTTTGGAGGTATGAAAGTAAATTTTTTCATGAGATATATTTTTGTCATACTGTCCTGAAATTTTGTATGAATTAATCAAAACTTACTTCGTTTGAATTATTGTTTTGTTGACTTCTAAGTGACATGGTTAGCATGTGTCAAAGTCAGTGTGTCTAGCAGGCGTATGATGTTCTGTCATGGCTGATAGGGTTGGGGACGGTTGCAACATGTTATAAATTGCATGTTTAATAAAAGTTTGTTGCATTGCAAATTGTTCAATTCTTCCTGTCTGACACTGAAATATGGAGAGATTGAATAGCATCTGTAACACCTGCACACTGAATCTATGTAGGCCTATGTTCTACACATAAACAAACAAAACTCAATAACTGTTATTTGATAAATATGACTAAATAAATAAATAATAGGCTACAATAATATTATTGAAATAAATAATACTATAATATTATAGTAGGCCTAAAACAGTTAATATTTTCAGAATTCTTTGCTCATTGAGACAAAAAGCTTAAGTTAATTAATGAAATTTAAGGCATTTTTAACATGTTGCAACCGTCCCTGGGTCGGGGTCAGTTGCAACATCTGACTTCTTCCATTCAAATAAATACTGTGAACGATAGTCGGATCTCCCGTTATTAGCACTCACGCGCCCCCTGCTGGCAGCAACTTTGCAACACACAACGCATGCGCCAATCGTCCACGTAATATTTCAGGAAGTAGACGGACCGGTTCACACGTGTGAAGAAGGCAAAACATCGAACCGGATTTTACTATTTGAAGCTGCGGATGTTTTTTATCTTATAAGGGAGATGGCTAATTTTTTGATAAGCACCCTATTGTCCCACTATCCCGATCCCGAGAGTTTGATCAATAATTTGTGCTGGCCAAGCTCATCACGCCCCGAAATAGAGGAGATTGAAGCTTTAACTGTTTTGATCAAGCAGCTTTCCAATAAATCACAAGAGGAGCGCTTTATTTGTAAGGTGAAGTCAGTTATATGGGATCAATGCATGCCGCTACTGAAAATGATCTCCAGTGCAGAAGATGGAGGTAAGGATCTGCTCAGCTCTGTCTGTGGACTCTTTGCAGTCTGTGTCAGTACCTGTCAGGCTGACGATGTACCTGAGCAGGTAAGTCATGGTCTTCTGCAAGTGCTGATGACGAGAGATGATGGCAACAATGAAACCGGCAGGTTAGATGTAGATGTTGCCATTGAAGTACTGCAGTGCTGTTATCTAGCATCTCATATGACGGAGACATCATCTCCAGGACTCTATCCTGCACACTTTGCTGTGTCAAAGATCTATCTGACTCCATAGTTTCAAAAATCATAGTGCGGATCTGGTTCACCATACTCAAGTCCTGCCATAAAGAGGCTGAATCAGAGGTCCTACATCAGATATGGGAGGATTTGCTGTCTTGGCATCAGAGAGATCGGACAGAATCAGTGTCAGCTCGGGTTCTGTTGTGTCTCACTGCTCTCTCTGACCACCTCTACTCCCCGGAAACCTCTCAGGACCGGCCAGATCCTAGAAGATCTCTAAGGTTTTTTAGGGCAATTCAGGCTGGATTGACTCACAAGGACAGTGTGACCCGCAAACGGGCGCTTTACCTGCTCACCAGGTGTGTGGCACTGGCAGAGATCAAGAAAGAACATGTTTTTACCAGCGTGGAACCCCACACAGGTAGGATGATCTTCAGGATCTGTCTGTGCAACATGTTCATGACTTCTAACGTTGTTCACACGTGTCTTGGATCTCTGCAGATGAAATCCTGTTCAGATGGATGCCAGAACAAAGCAGTTATTGAGAGAATTCTGGGAAGATTTTGCTCTAGTGTTAGAGACTCTAGAGGAGAATCAGGTAGGAATACTTTATTTAGAGTTTTAGAATCTTGAAACCCAAATGGCCTAAACTACCATACTAGTCATACTACTTCTGCCTATTTATATAAAAAAAAAAAAAAGTAGGGCGGGACTTGATTTTGTCCGGTAATTGATTGGATGGTTGTGGTTTGCAATTGCTGTGGTTTGCAATTGCTGTGATGTCATGTGAGTTACGGGTTGTCCCGCCCTCGTGGCTGTAAACAAATCATCAGAGAAAAGAAAATATATTTTGATTATTTGATTCAAATTTCATATTAACTGGCCAACAATCTGAATATTTGTCGGATTATGGAAATTAAATATTTTTTAACTGCATTTTATGTTCACTTTAATAATTCGATTTTATGCTAATATAATTTAACCTCTCTATTTGTGTCTTATGCTGTTTATTTATCTTTTTTTTTTAAGATTCACGTGATTCGACCTGTACTCAACAGGATTGACGTGCTTGTTGAGACAACGGCAACAGATATTCAAGGTTTGTCATGTTTCTTATGTGGCAGCACAATATTAGTTTTACTCTAATTTGTCTTAAAGGACAAGTTCGGTATTTTACACTTAAAGCCCTGTTTACAGAGCGTATCTGATGAAATAGAACGGTTAAGATAAAAATTTGGACACATGCTCCTGTCCCGAGAATTTTAGGTTTATTTCGCTTTTGTGGACCTATTTTGCCAAACGCGTCACACCCGTGATTCTTACGTTGAGAGCTTGAATAATAGACACTCCAGCCCAGTTGGTGGCGATAATGCACCTTTGCCAATTGCAAGCAAAATACGGGCATTTCATTGAATACACAGAAGAAGCAGAAGAAGAAGCGGCGGAGAAATACCGTAAAGGTGCTGCGGTCTCACAGCAAGTCAATGGAGTTGGACAAAAACTACGATAAAACCTGTTGGAAAGCATCTTTTGCCCGTTCTATTTCATCAGATACGATCTGTAAACAGGGCTTTAAGTGTAAAATACCGAACTTGTCCTTTAATTCTGTTCCCCGACTCTCTCCATAATCAGGTGGGCTGTTTTCTCCGTCCTGGCTGCTGTGTGTGTATCAGCGCATGTTTCACAGTGAGAACAAGGCAGTAATGAAAGAAGGAGTCAATCACCTGTTAGAGCTGAAAGCACTGCGTCGTTCTGCGTTTGCTTGGCATTCTCACAGGTATCCATCCATCCTTGAATCTTAAAGGCATAGTTCACCCAAAAATAAAAATTCTTTCATTAATTACTCACTTTCATGTCGTTCCAAAACCGTGAGAAGATCTTTAGAAGATCTTTTTGATGAACTCTGAGAGCTTTCTGTCCTCTCCATTGACAGCTTTGCAACTACGACTTTGATGCTTCAAAAAGTTCATAAAGATATTGTAAAACTAATCCATTTGAATTGAGTGGTTTAGTCAATATTTTCTTAAGAGACTCGATCGCTTTATATGATGAAGATTTATTTTAGGCTTTTATTCACATTTAAACATTGATTAGCGAACATAGAAGCTCAACCATACATGCTTGATGCGCGAGAACAAACCTCATTAGTTCTTGATAAAGCTCAAACGTGCTGCGTAACACGAGAATGAACCTCATTGGTTCTTGCTGAAGCTCAAATGTGCTGCGTAACTCGAGAATTAACCTCATTGGTTCTTGCGGAAGCTCAAACATGATGCGTAACACGAGAATGAACCTCATTGTTTCTCGCATGCCAAATGAACATATTTGAGCTTCCATTTTCCCATTCTGATGTGTGATTTGGTGAATGTTTATTTGTCAGTACAAGTCTAAATTCAATCTGTTCATCATATAAAGCGATCATGTCTCTTCAGAAAATTTGGACTAAACCGCTCAATTCATATGGATTAGTTTAATGATCTCTTTATGAACTTTTTGAAGTGTCAAAGTGGTAGTTGTCAATAGAGGAACAGAAAGCTCTCAGATTGCATCAAAAAGATGAAGAAGAATGAAAATCTTACAGGTTTGGAACTGCATGATGGTAATTAATGAAGGAATTTCCTTTTTTGGTCAACTATCCTTTTAACCCTGTAAAATCTGACTTGAATCTGAATTAATAGTCTGAAAAATCTGTTTTTTGAAATAGAACAGTATAGCATACCTTTAGACACATTTTTTTTTTTTTTACTTTAAAAAAAAGTCTATATATTGATTTTTTTTTCACTTTAAAAAAAAGTTTATATATTGATTTTTTTTTCTTTCTTTTTTTCATATTTGATACATCAGACTTTTACATCAGGCTCATCTCGTATGATATGGGAGAATTTTGAGCTCACACTTGAGAAGGAAAAAAACATTGTGGGGAAAACATTCAATTCAATGCAATGCATATACTTTCATTTAAAGACTGATGTATCATATTTGACTCACATTTTAGCATGATTTTTATCAAAATGATGCATGGATAATCATGCAAACCAAAGTTGCTTCAGTCAGTAAAATTCAGTCAATATTCGATATATATTTAATATATCACTAACAATATAAAATAGGGGTGGAACGGTACACAGAAGTCACGGTTCGGTTCATACCTCGGTTCAGACATCACGGTTGGGTACGAGCTCGGTACAATGGAGGGAAAAGCAAAACAAAAATGCAGAAGGCTTGTGCATGTCTCAGGCTGTACCACCAAAGGAAAATAAATTACTTAAGCCTTGTATTTTTGAAATAAGTTTTATTAATAAAGTAAAGTCATAGAACCAGTTTATTTGTAGTGCACTGACAATAGTTTTATATAATTAGTTTATTAATTAAATTAATAAAAAGACCAAAAGACCTTGAGTATGTTTGGTAATGGTACCTGAATGAATTGAAAATGTATTTGCTACATTTCAGATTAATATATTTGTTTTCCTTCAAATTTTAATTAACAGTAACTTAAAACACACGGAGTATGTTTTTATGTTTCCACTGTTCGATCGCGCCCGCGCCTCACACAGGCACACACACACACACACACACACACACACACACACACACACATACAGGCACACACACACAATATTCCAGCATTGCAAACTTGACATCGCAGCCTGTCCATTATAGCCTGTTATATATGAATATATATAGATTACAGGTGTCCCTAAAGAACCCGCGTATCTAACAGTAGTTCCGCATTACATTAATTAATTTGCACGCGAGTTTTATTTATTTTTATACCGTGTATTCTCCGTGTAAATTTAAGCACCGAATCATGACGCCCGTACCGTTTCAGTTCAATACAAATACATGTACCATTCACCCCTAAAAGCTACTGGGGTGGACAAACCAGAAAGAATTAAACAATTTATCACTGATATGGAATAAGAAAGCATGATTACAAAGTCTAACATCAGCCTTTTTTGAACTGTCATTATGAAATGTATTATAATGTATAATTATAATTTTACAATAGCTCGAATTAATATGAAATAATGTTATAATATTTTCTAAATACTGTATGCGCTAAACAATGATGTACATTAAAAAAACCCTCCTGATTTAATTTTAATCTAATAGGCTCTATGCACACGGACATTCCCCGCTTCTGATTTGCAGACACACTGAGGGGGCGGGGCATTACGTAAACAACGACAAACAAAATGGCCAATCATTTCGCAAGAACGCGAGTATTTTGCATATGTCTCAGAATGCTTGTCACAACAGTAGTAAACCTTCTTAAAATGTACGTTTTTATTATTAATTTTTTATGTGCCCAAGATTTCTCATAAACAGCTCTGCTATATAACCAACTTGTTGTCTAACTTACAGCGCTTATCCTTAACTTTGCCTACCGTCATGCACATTGATAGCCAGTATCCGAACTATAAATATAGGTTGTCTCACAGTGATGTTGTGATGTCTAGGCACTAAAAAAATCAAACCTGACAGTATATTGGAGTGACAAATTAATGTGTGTTTTTAATTTTTGTGTTTTATGCACTTACATTTATAAATGTTTTCAATTATTTAAAATATCTTTATGAACTGTCATAAAACGGATTTACTGCTAAAGGCATGAAATTAGGAGGGATCAACTGATCATCTGATCGTTTTTTTCACCTTGCCTGGAAAAACAAGCGGTGTTTCGACGGCGTCGCTCTCTATTTGGGCGCACTTTTCGCACATCTACATTTTAAATAACGAACGTGAGAACGGCCCCTAAAGCAGCTCAGACGAAGTCGGTTATCGCCGATATGCAATATCATACTAGCAGCACCAAAGTAGAGTTAACATTAGGCAATTATTTCACAACCTTCATTATATGCACTTCGAAAAAT
>FLSR01000378.1:0-18323 GCA_900092035.1 Leuciscus waleckii
CATTTGCAGAAAGCAAGCCGATCCACTTTTCCATGTTGATAAGAGCATTAAAATGAGAAAAAAATAATGAGACAAAAAGAAATCAAGGGGTCATTTAAAATAGATAACAATGTGTGATTAATTGCGAGCTACAGTAACTATGACATTAATGCGATTAATCACAATTAAATGTTTGAATCATTTGACAGCACTAGTTATTAGTTAGAACTGTTATACATAGAAAGTAGACAGTAATGAAAAGTTCTTAGTGTTTGCGGTGTGGTTGATGTCCAGTGTTGCTAGCTGAGCAGAAATACACAATCATGTTTCTCCTGGTCCCCTCAAAGTCGCATTGGATTTTCTCATCAGCGTAAAGATTAAGAGATCCATCTATCAGTTTTCCATAATGGTATCTGGAGAAAATATTTAGGCTATAATCTGTTTACACAACTTTTTTTTTTAAATGGCGGGTACTAGTGTTTCGCGTGCGTTCGGCTAATCAGCGTACACCAACGTCACTGATAGTTCCAATTGTGCTGGTTTAGACCCTACTCTTTTGGTGGAACAAATTAGCTCCTACTTCAGAGTTCCTAAAATCGCTCCTATTTCCTCTGGTGCGAACACGCTAAAAACAGGGAACTTCCTCCAATAGTTCTAGGAACTATGATAAGATTACTCTGGTGCGAAACCCCCTTACTATGACCCCTGTCCACCATCAAAAGAACGTGTGAAAGTCGTAACTGGACCCGGAACTGGTCAGAGCTGTTTTGGCAGCACATGGAGGGCCAGCATTTCAGGAAGATGATCATCATGTTTTGGCTCATTATTTATGATAAACTGGGCCAGTAATTTCCTGTACTGCATCAACTCATCATTTTGTACGCCATAACATTTAATAAATTGAGGTAAATACAACAGGAATGACATTACAGTAACTCAGTGTGCACTTTAACTATTAAAATTCAGTTTTGTTCATTTCGATGAATCACACAAAAATAAAAAAATAAATAAACAACTACTCACAATTTATGCAACTTTAAATCTCTTGTTTGTGGCTCCTCTTTTGCTGCTGATGTGTAGCTTGTAAAGTCCAGAGTGTTCAGTCCTCGTGCTGTTGATGGTCAGAGATCCAGTCCTCTTGTCCAGCGTCAGTATGTCTCTGAATCTCCCATCAGTTCCTTCATGTGTTTCTCTGGTCTTTCCAGTAATTTTTTGAGCAATGCGACTGTCTTCATCTCCAAACATCCACTCTATCAGATCGTCTTTCTGTATTTCAGTATCAGGGTATAAAGTGACCGGTTCTCCCTCCACCACTGATATACATGCAACTTAAAATTTGTGATACATAGAAAGAGAAAAATACACAGAAAATGTTTCTATTAGATCAAGTTTGCCAAGTGTAACCAGCTAGTTTATTTTAAGTCAAACATAGTAGTAAAATAAATGCTCGAAAACATTTGAGAGTGTGTGCACATATGAAAGACTCTCCAGGGATGCTTCTCGACATCCCTCCTCGTCTCCTCTCTCCTCCGTCCTCCATCCTATGACCCGGAAACCGATCGAGCTCAGCCATCTTGAAGGACATCTCATTCTCTAATTGCACCGCGAGGAGTGAGGATCGAGGAGTGAGGAGGCTTTCAGAGGAGTCATGAGCGAGGATACCCTATGCGGAAGAGTTTTATCGACTAAAACGTGACGAACGTCTAAATTCTCCTCCCCCTTCACTTCGGTCACAATCATTTTAATTTATACTTTACCTTTGCAGTTTATATAAACCACACATCTCACATATTTCAACAGGGCATCTTGCTTTATTATTATATGAATTTCTTAAATAAACAAACTTCAACAACATGAGGGCAGATCCTCTGAGCGCTGCTGATGACGCGATGAAGTGACGCACGAGTGATCAAGTATTCCAATGTATAGAAAAAAGTTACATTTGATTCCTCCGTCCTCGCGTCTTTTCCTTGCAGCCTTCCCTCGCATCCTACAGGGGGTGGAGCTGAGACGCGAGGAAAGGAAACGAGGATGCACAAATAAGAAATGAGAACACCCCAGCTAAACCCCTTAACTGTCAATGAAAATATACAATGTAAAATTATTTATTATATATAAAATATATATATTCCAAAAAATATTTTACTCTAAAACAGCAAGAAAATTAAAGCCAAAAATCTAAACAAGTTGTGTTTCAAATTTTAGGTTGATATATCAAAAAATAAGCTTTCAAGAAAATTTTATTTGGGCGTAGTACCAAACTTTTTCACTAGATGGACAGCCAGCTTCCTTACTGCCCATATAAGGGCGTCTCCATTTTTTTTATGTTTTGAATGATCTGAACCATGTATTTCCATAATTTCATACAATTCATGAAGTATACATCCTATTTAAAATAGTGTGGGTGGTTTGACAGTATTTGATTTGATTTCAACCTCTAATAAACATAAAAAGATCACATATGTGTGTTATAGCTCGCTGCTGCTTCACGAATCGATAATCCATAATATTTTTATTATATATTCAAAACATTTTCAGACCTTTTTTTTCTCATAAAATGTAATTGGTGTTATCTTTTGTACTCCTGGCATGAAAACAAACAGGTTTCTACCAATCTTTCATGATTTTTCATGTTTATTTCTATTTCAAAATAAAGATCTAAACACGCCTAATGAATATGAAATATTCTTGTTGCAAATTAATAAATTACTGCTCCTCTCAAATTTATAAAATATAAAAATTATAGATTCTAAGCTTTCAATTGATATATAGTTTGTCAATATTACTTTATGTTTTTACTAAGATATTATTGTTCTAAGTATATACAGTTAAGTGGTTAAAATTGCCAAAGCGCAGGCCCTAAACACACACTAAACCCACACACAGGCATATAGCCTATTACGCATCATGTTCTTGAACTCACATGACCAGAAATCATGAGATGCCGAGGAAAACATTCCACTAGCCCTGCATTTCAGCCCGAACCCGACGGGCACCGACTTATTTACGCCCCTAGGGCCGGGCTTCGGGCCAATTTTCACGTCATAGTTCAGGGTTAGCCTATCCTTCTTTTTATATTTTTAGACATGAATTAAAAAAAAATATGAGAAGTTGACGTCGACAATATAAAACAAACAGAAAGACATTTCATAACCTCATAACTTTCATAATCTTATAATTACACTGATGACTGATGACAGTCTCACGCACGCTACACAGAAGGTTTCCCGTCAGCGTGACCCACGATTCACCTCATGTGCAAATAATGGAGAATATTACGAGAAAAATCGCAGATGGCCAACTTAAAACGTTTAACTTAATTTAATTAAAAATTAATTGAACAGTTAATTTTCGTTTAACTGTTGGAAACTGCTGATGTTTTCGTTTGATTGGACTTTATTTTCGTTTAACTGTGGAAACTACTGGGAAAAAAGAAAATGGCCATGTTCTGTGGTGCATTTTTGAGGTAAGATAACCTGCATGCTTGTTTTTAATTTAATTAGTTTAGATTTTGCTCATTTCGTTTGAAATGCATTTCATTTCTATCAGTAACCAATCGTGAATGTCCAAAGGGGGATTAAAAGCTAATGACGAAATCTCATTTAGAGCTTGTGGCGAGGGTGGTGTGGTTCCGCGAGACAAGCAAGTAAGTGGGTCAAGTGCAAATCACGAACACCTGATTCTCACACTCACACACACACACACTTGCAGGAAGCTGAGTGTTAAGGGTTCAGTGATGAATTAAATAACTAAATAGAGGGATTAAATAACTTTTTCTAAAGAGACAATAAATCCAATAAAGAATAAATCTTACGAACAAATGGTGCAACGGAATAAAGTTCTGAGTTAGTTACAAACTAGCTAGTAGTTACTAAGCCTCTAGTGTGGACTTTACGTTCCAATTTAAGAAAGAACTTACGAACGGCTGGTGCAACCCTACCCTGCATTTCAGTCCGACTTATTTACACCCCTAGGGCCGGGCTTTGAGCCAATTTTCACGTCATAGTTCACGGTTAGCCTATCCTTCTTTTTATATTTTTAGACATTAATTAAAAAAATATAAGAAGTTGACGTCGACAATATAAAACAAACAGAAAGACATTTCATAACCTCATAACTTTCATAATCTTATAATTACACCGACATATGACTGACATGACAGTCTCACGCACGCACGCACACTACACAGAAGGTTTCCCGTCAGCGCGACCCACGATTCACCACCAGGTTGGATTCACCTCATTTGCAAATAATGGAGAATATTAAGAGAAAAATCGCAGATGGCCAACTTAAACGATTAACTTAATTTAATAAAAAATTAATTGAACAGTTAATTTTCGTTTAACTGTTGGAAACTACTGATGTTTTCGTTTGAATGGACTTTATTTCCGTTTAACTGTTGGAAATACTGGAAAAAAAGAATGGCCATGTTCTGTGGTGCATTTTTGAGGTAAGATAGCCTGCATGTTTGTTTTTAATTTAATTTGTTTAGATTGTAGGCTATTGCTCATTTCGTTTGAAATGCATTTCATTTCTATCAGTAACCAATCGTGAATGTCCAAAGGGGGATTAAAAGCTAATGACGAAATCTCATTTGAGCTTGCGGTTCCGCGAGACAAGCAAGTAAGTAGCCTACACACCAAAAGATAATCGGGCTGATTTTTGGCCGATTTCCCCCTTCCGACAATCCTAGCTATATGTGTGATCATTATTATACTGAAAACCTTGAGCTACTCACTTTTGACAGTCACAATGATCTTTGATATAAGGTTCCTCTGTTGCTGATGGTCTGTAGTTTATAGACTCCAATGTGTTCAGCTGTGGTGTTTGTGATGGTCAGAGATCCAGTCTCCTCATCCAGCTCCAGTCTGTCTCTGAATCTCCCACCAGCAACATCATATGTAGAGATTTCTCTGGTCTCTCCTTTGATTTCAGCTATGAGCTTCTCTTGAGGTCCAAACATCCATTGTATCTGATCATCTTTTTGTATTTCAGCATCAGTGTTCAGAGTCACAGACTCTCCCTCCTTTACTGATACGGTCTTATCTTCATCTGTCACAACAGCACATAGAAACAGAGAAATTAGGAGATGTCTAAAACTGGGGGTTCTTGCCTTCTCTAAAATTGTGTAATTCTCAGTATTCTAAATAAGTATAACTCATCTTCAGCATTGGTCCTAGAACCAAAACTATCATTTGTATCTTTATTATATTTGATTTCTTAAACAATTCTTCCATTACCTGAATTACCGTCCAAATTATTTGATCATTTTACAAGTATAAAATATATGAGAGTAATGGGCTTTAAGTTCTCTAACATCCTAAATATAAATTATCACACTTATACGATTTTTTCACATTTTATTTTTCCAAGCATATTCTTGGAAAAATGAAGAATGTGTGATTCTTAAATTAATTTCTTAAAAAGAAATTAAGGTTTTTGATGAAAACATTCCTCCTATAATAGACTTCATTGGGCCCCAAACGGTTCAAGTTCCAAATTACAGTTTCAGTGCGGCTTCAAAGGGCTTTAAACGATACCAGACGAGTAAGTTTAATCCTAGGTGTTTTAATATTAAAAAGCCTAAAAGAAAATTTTCGTCAGGACAGAATTTTTTTACTTTTCATAGATTTCCTATACACAATCCTGAGCGATTGAAACTGTGGTTGCTCGCGCTGCACTTGGATATCAACACACCCTATGCTCTAATATGTATGAGAGTGTGCAGTGATAACTTTTTCGATGATGATTTCAAGCGTCAATGAAACAATTTATTTCAGATCCAAAGTTATTGTTCTCAGGGATGCACCACATCCTGAAATATATGTACATCCTTAAGTTGAAGGCATTACTGCCATGGCCTCACTTTAAAGTCACTTTGAGTAAAAACTGGCACAACTCACCCCGTTCTCCCCTATGGGTTTTTTTAATTTTTTTTTTTTTTTATTTGTACTGTCCACGAGTTGGTATTTAGCTCTCAAAGTCTTTTAACCACTGAGGTGGGTTTCGGACTCTGGTTGTGCGCCTAGGGCCTGGTTCTGGCCCAACCTGCACGTTCTCAGTTACAGTGAGACCATCTAGTGTAGTCTCTTGTTCTCACTGCTACCAGCTAGAGCCTCCTTTGAGAAACGCGCCAGCTTTGAGGCATTCCATTTCCGACCATCACTTAGAAGATAAGTACTCTGTCCAACCTTCCTTACAACTGTCAGAGGTTCTGTGTATTTGGATGAACCTTTGTAGACATGTTCCAG
This sequence comes from Leuciscus waleckii, assembly GCA_900092035.1. Classification (NCBI taxonomy): domain Eukaryota; kingdom Metazoa; phylum Chordata; class Actinopteri; order Cypriniformes; family Leuciscidae; genus Leuciscus; species Leuciscus waleckii. Next base: position 6,231 of record FLSR01000378.1, read on the forward strand.
TCTCCGGACTCGTACCGTGTCGTTCACTTGGAAGGTGGGGACTTTAGCTCCTCGCTTTCTGTCCGTATACTCCTTACTATTTTGTTGCTTTGTCTTCACAGTTTTTTTTACTTGCTCGTGTGATGTGATTTTGTGTAGACAGGAATGATGTTCAGTTTTGTGCGCATCTTCCTATTTCTCAACAGCTCAAATGGAGTAGCTCCTGTAGTAGCATGCGGTGTAGCACGGTAAATCTGTAAAAACACCGCCACTGCTTGTTTCCATGGCTTGTGAGCTCTTTCTGCCGACTGGAGACACTCTTTTAATACTCTGTTAAATCTCTCAATCGCTCCGTTGGCTCTCGGATAATAAACGCTGGAGCGCAGATGCTTTATCTCCCTCTCTCTCAGGAAATTTGCAAATTCATGGGAAGTAAATTGACATCCGTTGTCAGAGACCAGGTAAGTCGGATTTCCTTCACGACTGAACACTGTAGCTAAAAAACGGGTAATCACCTCTGTTGTGACTGTAGAGGCGAATGCTACTTCTGGCCATTTGCTGTAATAGTCTGTGAGAGTGATGGCATAACGACAGTCCCATGTTGCACGTTCGAAAGGACCGGTTATGTCAATGGCCACCTTCTCCCACGGTCCATCTGGCAGTTTGACGGGTGTAAGTGGTGCAGGTGCAATCTTCACTGTTTTGTCATTGTATTGGCATGACACACATGAAGCTATCTTACTCTGTACACATTTGTCCATTTGTGGCCACCAATACAGTTCTCGCAGCCTCTGTTTAGTGCGCACCACTCCCTGGTGCCCCTCATGTGCCAGATCTACCACTTTGGATCGCAGTGATGTAGGCACGATCAAACGGTCAGTCCTCTCATGACGAGTACTTTGTCTACCGCCAGTTCGTTTCGTACATTGAAGTATGAAACCAGCTCGTTTGTTACATTCTTTCTGCATTTTGGCCAGCCTTTCTCTATTTGCTGTCGCAATTGAGTCAATTCAGGACACGTGTCGCATGCGGCGGTGAACTCTGACAAGGATATGGCATGTAAAGACTCCATGAAAACGGTTGCTACTATGTCCAGTTCCACTTCCGCTTCTCCTGTGGTAGACAGTGGAAGCCTGGACAGGCAGTCAGCCGTCACGTTCAGCTTCCCAGGGCGGTAAGAACATCATATGTAAAGCAAAGAAGTCTTGCAGACCACCTCGCAATTCGTAGTCCAGCCCGGCCAGTACCCCTAGATGTGAGCAGAGTAGTAAGTGCTTGATGATCTGTGCGTAACACAAAGTGATGTCCCCACAGATATGTCCTCCACCTTTCTACTGCCCAAACGCATGCCAGTGCTTCTCGTTCCACAGTGGAATATTTCCTTTCCGCCGGAGAAAGTGTTCTGGATGCAAACGCCACGACTCTCTCTGTGTTATCTGACTGAATTTGGCTAAGTACACCCCCTAGGCCATAATCCGAGGCATCTGTAGTTACATATATGGGCAGTTTAGGGTCGTATAATGCTAGGGCAGGGCTACTAACAATCAATCTCTTAATGTTCATAAAACTATGCTCAGCCTCCACAGTCCAGTTGAACTGCCGTTCTGTAGACTCCCTAAGTAATTGACGTAACGGTTCAACAACAGTCGAAAAATCGGGAATAAATTTACTGTACCATGATGCCAGACCCAAAAAGGATCGCAGGGAGGATGCGTCATGTGGAGCAGGTGCATTGGCCACAGCTTTGATCTGCTCTTGATCTGGGTGAAGCCCTTCTTTGGATATGGTGTGGCCTAGGAACCGCAACGACGTCTGGTTGAGTTTGCACTTCTGCATGTTTAGCTTAAGTCCTGCCTCGTTCAAGGCATGCAGCACCCTCCGTAGGTTGTCATTATGTTGCTGTGTGTGGTTCCGTAGCAAATCACATCATCCAGATATGCCTGTACTCCTGGTATGCCTGCTAGTATGGTCGTCATCATCTTCTGAAAGGCTGATGGAGCTGAGGCGAGACCAAACGGGACCCGGCAGAAACGGAAAAGTCCATTGTGTGTGATAAATGCAGTCATATCACGGCTGTCTGGATGCAGTAACATTTGATGGTAAGCAGAGGCCAGGTCAATGGTAGAAAAGACTGTGGCTCCTCTCAGTTCAGAGAATAACTCGTCCATGTGTGGTAACGGGTGACAGTCACTGACAATGGCTTGTTAGGTTCCCTGAGGTCAACGCACATGCGGAGTTTCCCTCCATCTTTTCTCCGAGTCACCACTATTGGAGAGACCCATGGAGATGCGTCAATGCGTTCTATGACTCCCTTTTCCTGTAGGTCTTTAAGCTCATCACTCACGGCCTGCCTCACTGAGAAGGGAAGTCTTCTGAGTTTTTGTTGTATTGGCACAGCCTCTGGTTTGAGTTGAATTTTGTGCACAAATCCCTTTGCACAGCCAATCTCCTGTACTTGGATATCAGGTGCACTCTGTAGTATTGTGCTTGGTACATTAGGTGCCCTCTGTGCATTAGGACAATCTGAGCTGTCAGCTGTCACAACTTTTGTGCCCTCAATACGCATGTGCAATGCTACAACTAGATCAAGCCCTAATAATGCAGTGCCTGACTTTACTACAATGAATGAGCCTGTAGTAGAATGTCCATCATGACTAACTGTGGCATTCATACATCCTTTAATGGATATTTTCTCTCTTGAATATGTGAACAAGTTCACTGTAGGCTCAGAAAGTTCACATGTAGGAAAAAAAGTCTGATAAATGCTCTCTGGAATAATAGAGACAGATGAACCAGTGTCTACTATTAGTTCAATGTCATGACAATGACCATTTGCATTCACTTGCACAGTACAGAGAATTTTATCTTGCACCGTATCAGTCATATAAAGCACAGTCAGTTCATTAATCAATATTTCACGCACTCCTTTTGTCCAGATCGACACATTTTGGAAAAATGTCCTACTTTTCCACATGTATTGCACATCACTTTAGCAGCAGGGCATGTAGGTTTATTTGCTAGATGGCTGGTGGATCCACAACGGTAACATGAGCGGCGATTAGTTGTATGTGTCACTGATGACGCAGATGTCTTTTGTTCTTTTTGGCGGGCCTTCTTTTGCTGTTTATGTATGGCCCTCACTGACGCAGCGGCAGCCGTCGGGGTAGCGGCATTCGTAGCACTGTCGGAGAGAACGCCCGCATTTCGTAGCCCCTCCTCGATCGCCGAGCCAGCGAAGTAGCTTTAGCTAGGGTCAGATCGGCTTCTAACAACAGTCTGTCTCGTATGCGTGTATTGGCAACACGCTCTATCAGTTGATCTCGAAGCATTTGTTCCTCCATATCACCAAACTCACACAGTGCAGCCAATTCTCGCAATGAAGCTAGATATTGATTTATCGACTCATCTGGTCGCTGTGCCCTCTGGCGAAATTTGTGACGTTCCGCAATCACGTTTACTTTAGGCACGAAGTGATTTCTAAGTCCATTCACAGCAGTAGCATATGTAGTTCCTGTATCTGGTAGTGCATAGAACAATCTTTGTCCCTCGGTGCCAAGTGCATGGAGAAGAACAGCACGCTTTCTTGCCTCGGGCCACTTCTCCCCGTCGGCATCGATTACTAACATATAGTTCTCGAACATTTTCAGCCATGTAGGGAAGGGAATAGCAGGTTCGCCTGGGCAAGGCATGAACGGTGTAGGTAAAGGCACGTTAATAGCCATCCTCGTCGCCAAACATGTAGTGTTTCTGTAGGTATATTAAGTACGAGCCGAGAGACATGTATTCCACTACTTCCAGCTTTATTCTTCTTCACTTCAACAACATCCAGATCCCGCCCAACTTCTCTCACTGCGCACACTAGCGCCCTCCGTGTACACTAACAGTTATGAACAGGACACAACAGACTCATACCATATATGAAGACTCCTCGGTTCAAATGTCACTCAGTGATACCGTGCAAAAAAACGCAACACAGTTTTTTTTTTCTATTTATCTTGAGTCTTCACGGACTTTCGCGGGGTTTACACGAGCTCCACCAATCAGATGCATCACTGTGGGATTGTGGGATTGTTCAGGATTGTGGGTAATGAAGTACTTCTCCAAGACATCGCGAATAAAAGGCATTTATCCCAAAACAAGGTTAGTGCCCCATGAACTTTTGGCGGTTATATGAGCATATACAATCGCTTAGTACAGCCGTAGCTGGTTTTAAGTCTACCATGTATGGTTACGTTTTTATGGCTTTATCCCAACTGTCAATGGAGAAATTGTATTGAATTTTTACTTCCGGAACCGGCTGTGGGCGGGACTGTGATGCTCTATTGCCAAATCATACACAACCACGTGGGGCTATACCTCAGTGGCAGCAACCATACAGCGTGCGCATAAACTGTCACACACACACACACACACACACCTCTCTCTCGCTCTCTCTCTCTAGTTTTTATGTTGAAAGGAATGGCTGTTCTCTGCTTTACAAAAAATCATTTGCACACACATTTCTGTCATTTTTTTCCATCTGAAACTTTGCCTACATGCAACATTGACGGTCTCTGTGTTTAGCGCGAAAGCTCACGTGATTGCTGCCGGCTCGGGATAAAATTCGTGCAGGACAGTCGTGCCGTGTACCAGCTGCTTTGACGCGATTATCAGTTAAACTGACTCGCAACGTGTGCAATATCTCACGACCTCCCGAGTGTCCGATCCTGGTCCGAACTCGCACCGTGTACACCCGCCGCTCGTTTCGACGCCGGTGAAACATACAACAGCCCGCCAGCCCCTGATGACAACGACGACGAAGAAGAGGCGGTTTCTATTCTTCTTCGTTAGTTTTTATTGGCAGTTGGCAAACAAGCTGAGTGATGCGCTATGCATTAACGTCCGCCACCACGCACGGTAGCTTTTGTTTCATTTTTTGCCGCTCCAGTCAGAAAGACTGAGAGGAAATGAAACAAAGTTGAAGTTTTTTAAAAAACCTAAAAGATTCCGGGCTTTTGACAAAACATTCGGGGCTTAAGCCCCTTTAGCCAACCCCCCGCTCTGCCCCTGGACTTCTGCTCTTTAAAGCCCCATTATGTAGGATTTCCGTTTTGGTCAAACAACGACCCCTAGAGTCGCTGTGGACTACTTGTATTTAACGTTACTGTCGTAAATACCACTCATGCAGCAGTCTCTTCACTCACTGATCCTGAGCCTGATGCCCCTGTATACCGGTCCCTGTTTAGTCGGATAGAAGCTGTAACGAGTGGAAATAAGGTGTGGCTCTAGAGCTGCGCGCGCCCTGTTTAACTGTCGGCAGTCTGTATTGTATGTGCGCCTCGAACACCCCTTAAGCGGATTGTTTCTGTTTGATGCTCATTCTTGTCCTATTTTTGTCTATCAAGTAATGCTGTGGACGGTAGAACGTGTGACAGACAGTTACACGAGTTCGATTGGGGAATAAACAACAACGCGTTTCTACTAATCCATCAACAAGAACGCCAGACGCTTTTTAGCTCACACCAACGAGTAAAAAGCTTGTTCGAGTGATATACAGTAAAAGCAATATACTTACAAGTCCAACAGCATGCGAGGACGTGTTGGGGGAAGTGAGGTAGCCTATGCCTTAAAGCAGTCGAATTTTGTAGTTCTTTTTGTGCTGCTCGGGTTACTACCCGAACCCCGAAGTTATAGTGCCAGTAAAAGCGATACAGACTCCGTCAGGCTATGGCAGACGGGTCATTCAGTCTATTTTAAGTCGATGTACCATCACAAGGGTTTTGGAAATATATTATGAAGGTTGAAAAGTTACTTAGTGTTACTTTAACACTCAGAAACCAGAGCTTGTCAAACTGAGCTCTACAATGAAAGTGTCATAAAGGTTTCATAACAATATGATTCATGCATTATATTACACATGAAGTCAAATCTCGCACTCTTGTTCAGTGTCGCCTCACACTGATCAGCTCAGTGAGTTAGAGAGCGCGTGTGTGTGTGTGAGAGAGTGGTGTGTGAGTGAGAGAGAGAGAGCGTGTGTGTGCGTGTAAGAGTGTGTGTGTGTGTGTGTGTGTGTGTGTGTGCGAGAGTGTGTGTGTGACGTGAGTGAGAGAGAGAGTGTGTGTGTGTGTGTGTGTGTGTGGTTGTGAGTGTGTTCTGAGACTAATGCACTAACACAACAATGTTTGGGTTTAATGTTTTAATCTTTTTTCTATTTTTATTCACATTAAAGATAAAAAATGTAAATCTATTTTTCTTGAATTATTTTGTTTAATGTGAAAAGCTGCAGTTTTAACAGATGTGTGCAGGTGTTTACAGCCACTGTTCATCTAGAAACACAAGTAATCATGAGTGACATGCACAATGTAATTATTTTTATACATTTAGGAATATTTTAAAAGATTGTAGAGTTGAGTGTGTGGTTTTGATTCTTTATATTCCCGTGTTCTGTAGAATAAAGTTCCTGCGATCTCTGCAGGTCCAGATGAAGAAGATTCAGATTCGGTCACACAGGATGAGTTTATAAAGCCGCTCCTGACAACATCAACACACAAAACACTATCACAAAACACATCCAAGGAAAAGAAAAGAAATGGTTCATATATGCACAAGTTTAAAATTTATTATTTATTTATTTTTACAGTTGGTTATGGCATATAGCTGTGAATGACAATATGTTACAGCAGAAAGCTTTCAGACTGAAATACTGTGATACTCACACTGCTCTCCGTGTCTGTACACGAGTAAACAGGCTTCTGAACTCCTGTGGAGAAACACACACTTTAAGATCCGCTCAGATATGAGCTCACAGAAACATTAATATCTGTCATGAACAAAGTCTCTAAAGCTGCTGTGATCAGAAATAAAACTGATACCGGTGTGTGGAGCTCTCGTTACTGAAGACGCCGTTCAAGGAACTCTGAGGAAAAAATAACACAAGTCGTGAGTAATTATACAAACACGCTTGAGAAAGACGACACACACTAATACTTCAGTCACACAGCTTGTGCATATCTGTACCTCTGATACACGCGGTCCTCAAATCGACTCCAGATTTCATCTTCACATCTGATGTCTGCATTATAACGTCCGCCACCTCGAGGTGTTTTACTGTAGTTTACTACGGCATAGAGCTCATACTCATGGCAGAGAACCTGTTACAGCAGGAGGAATTATCTTCATCATCTTAGTTATATTTTTACCTTACAATAGTACATTATTTACTCTTCTTTATCCTAAAACCCACCAATCAGACCTTGTGTTGTTTTTCATTTGTGTCACGTTTAATAAAAGCACAGATGAATTGAAAATAGCAACAATTACAGTCTTTGACTTAGCAAGAAATGTAATGAATTTGAATGAACCTGAATTCACAAATAAAGCTATGATGACAAAAGACTGTGTCTAAAGCGGCTGAGACGTGTTGAGCATTAAACCTAATCACTGCAACTGACACACAACTGACACACAACAGACACGCAAGCGACACGCAAGCAACACGCAACTGACACGCAACTGACACGCAAGCGACACGCAAGCAACACGCAACTGACACGCAACAGACACGCAAGCGACACGCAACAGACACGCAACTGACACGCAACAGACACGCAACAGACACGCAACTGACGCAAGCGACACGCAACTGACACTCAACTGACACGCAAGCGGCACGCAACAGACACGCAACTAACACGCAACAGACACGCAACTGACATTACTCCAGTACCGTGACATGAGGACGAATGATTGCTTCCGGGTCATTTCTACTGTAGCTCGACCCAGATGAGCTCTTCATCATCTCAGATCTCTTCAACACAACAATCATGTGTTCTGGAAACTTCATCATTTCCCTTTTCTGTGGAGAAAATAATAATACATTAGTGCAGCATTAATGAATTGTGCTGCTTTTCTTCACAAGATACTTTCAGCATTTGATGCGAATGTCACAATGAACAATTACTTGATTTGGCAGATTTCAGGGTAGTTTTTAATTGATATTGCCATGAAATTCATTCATTTTCAAAGTGAAACCGGTGACGCCAAGTTGGCGCAGCTTGAGGGACAAAATTGTAATAATTTCCTAACAAAACCAGCATAAAACTGCGATTCTTAACAAATTCGACATGTCGACAACTAGAGGCAGAGGACAATCTAAACAGGAAAAAGGCGAAAACTTGAAGCAGCGAACTCTGATGCAAACGCAGAGTGCGCAATCGGATGCTATCATGCGTGACTCCGAGTCAAAAATACTAGCAGAGCTCGAGAAACTGAGGAAAGACAACCAAGATGGACAGACTCAGACCCAACTATCTAACACGGCTGGAAAGGTCCTTCGGTGAACTGAAAGGAGATCTATTGAACTGCAAAAGAGAACCACAGAGGCGGAGGACCGTATTAGCGCTAATGAAGACACGGCTAGGCGCCCTTCGTTACCTACTGCACCAAGAAATGGATTTGAATGCACGATGTGAAGATATGCAAAATCGTGTAAGGCGAAACAATATGAGAATTTATCAAGTGGCCGAAGAGAGCGAGGGAAGAGATGTTAAGATGCTGGAGACGGAGCTGTGCCGAGAAGGGTGGAATAACAGCGGGAAGGAGAGCCAATGGAAACCCAGCGATACGCGCCAACGCCGAAATCAAAGCCTTTTTCAACACCGATAACTAATTTATACCTTCGCGGAGTACATCTATCTAATTAAACCAGTATAGTTAGGAGAAGAAAAGGGAAGGTTTCCAATATGGACGAGACGTGAGCACCACCAAGTGGAGGACCACCTATCCAGAGCCAAGTCGCAAACGAAACGCTCTGGGAGCGACAGCGATACCGCACACGGCGTGTTATTCCCCGCGGAGAGGACCAGTCACCAGCCTCAGCCAAAGACACACCGGGGACTGGGTCATTCAGGTTTGAGAACTAGTTAAAAGATTCACATTTGATCCAGTCGGGTATGTGGAAGCCTACATTGTTCAATTTGTTAGTTATGTGTTCATTTGCAAATGTTCTTTTTGTCCTGAGACTTTTGTTGGGCCATTATACTGTTATTTTTTGTAATGATTCTTTTTATAGGATTTATGTGAGAATCAAGAAAGGGTTATAGTAATCTAGATAGTAATCTATCTATGTTAAAGGCTTAAGTAGTCCAATTAAAAGGTAAAAAGTGCTGAATGAATTGAAAAAACTTAACTGTGCCATAGCAATGCTCCAGGAAACACATCTCTCAGACAAGGAGCACATGAAGCTGAGGAGAGAGTGGGTAGACCAGCAATATAGCTCCTCACATCACAGTGGGAGGAAAAGAGGAGTTGCTATTCTTTTCAGTAAGTCAGTGTATTTTTGCCATGAGAAAACTTTCAGTGACAAGGAGGGGAGATTCTGATGGTGATTGGATGTGTAGGGGCATTAAAATGACTCTAGTAAATGTATATGCTCTAAATGAGGACTGTCCTATTTTCTTTAAAAATATTGCATTATTGATAGCAGACAAAGCCGAAGGGATTATTCTTATAGGGGAGATTTGAACTGTGTTCTGAGAGCATCTGAAGATAGGCTTCCTGTTGACTTTGTCCAAGGACCAGGAAGTCTTTAACTCGATAACATAATTAGGTATGTTTTTGATGACTGGTGCAGATTCCTATAGAGTGACCCAGTGTACTATTGAAGCAATTGCCATCTCAGATCACGCTCCAGTCTCTTTGACGTTAAAGCTGAGTCCAAATAATCATTTTAAGTACTGGAGAGCAAATGTATCCATTCTAAATAACAAAGTGATTCAACAACAAATTAGGAAAGTGTTATTAGAGTATATTCTATTTAATGACAATGAGACCGTAAGTCCATCAGTATAATGGGAGGGAGCCAAATGTGTCCTAAGGGGAAACATTATTGCGATTTCATCAAGATTAAAGCGAGAGAGGCTTGCAGAACAATTAGGATTGGAAAACAAAATTAGACAATTAGAGAAAGAATACCAAACAGTACAAAATAATGACACACTTAAAGGAGAACTCCGGTCAATTTTAACATTGAGCTCATTTTTTGTACATTTGGAGTGCTGTCAATACAGAGAACAACGTCAAAAATCGGTGTTGCCTACACCGAGTTATTCTATTTTTAAAATTTGCACCCTGTTGACTTCAATGGGGCAAGTACTAGTTGTTCTCTGTATTGACAGCACTCCAAATGTACAAAAAATGAGCTCAATGTTAAAATTGACCGGAGTTCTCCTTTAAAGATTTGGAATAAGGTCCAAAAGCAGTTGAAGGGAAAGACTGCTTTATCTCGATGACTATTAATGGGAATATTGAGTTCCTTCCATCTTTATCAGACAGCAGCGGCTTTCGGGGATGGGCCGAGAGGGGTCTCCGCACAGTGAATCAATTGTTTGACGGAAATGTAATTAAAACCTTTGCCCAAATAAGAGCAAAATTCAAGTTACCCTCAAGTGATTGATATAAGTATTTTCAAATAAGGAGCTATGTAACAAAACATAATGATTGGGAACTGATCAGAAGAGAGCCTACAAATATAGAGAAGCATTTTATTAATTTGATTGAAAATGGTGGAGTAATGAAAAAACAAATGTCCTTGATGTACAAAAAATTGTTGATTGACATGTCAGATAACACACAACACATAAAACAACAATGGGAAATGGAGCTGAATGTTACCTTGGATGACGATGTTTGGGTTACATTTGCTCTGGCTGTCATAAGGCTGTGGGCAGTCAGGTCTGGAGGGAGTTTGATTGGAAGACGAAAACCAGATTTTTCAGGACTCCGTTAAAATCTTTCCTCGCCAAGAGTATCATGAGTGACAAATGTTGGAGAAACTGTGGATTTGTCTGTAATCAAACTCACATCTTTTTGGACTGTCCCACCATACATAACTTTTGGAAGTACATTAAGGGCATTTTGGAAAATCTACTAAAAGTGAACATCTCTTTAGACTCCCAAATGTTTTTACTGGATATCTTTCCAGACAATCTTTCTCAAGACCAACATTTCTTCTCCATCTCCTCTTAATGACGCCAAGGGAAATGATAACAATCTGTTGGTTAAAACCTGAGCTTCCTACCGTTACGCAAAAAATAAGACAAGTTTATTTAATGGAACGGTTGACAGCACAACTGCAATTAAAAACCCCAGTTTTTGAAAGAAGATGGGGTCCTGTTATTGACTCTCTGAAATAGGACACAAGCCAATGCCTTAAATTGTTTATGTTTATGTTTATTATGATTGTAAATAATGTATGAAGCCCAGTCTCAGGACAATGTTCGTGTTTTTTTGTGTTTTTTGTGTGTAGTCACAATAAAGTAAAAAAAAAAAAGAGGATCATTATTTCACATTCGTTGTGACTCGAAGATATAATATACACTAGAAAAGATACTCACAGTTTCCATGTCTTTCGTTCTCCCACAGTAACCACAATACACTGATTCACTCTTATTTTCACGAGCACGTGCCTGTAAAGCATCTTTCTATATTTGCAATGAAGAAAACAATGGGAAATGGAAGAAAAATGTCAGGATAAAAGTTGCTTTTAGTGAGTTTTGCTGTAATCTGTGTATAGAAATAATTCTTAGAGAGATATTCAGAAGAGCAAAGATCTGCTCACCACATCCTGAGAGTTCTGAAGAGACACTGGCAATGAGAGGAAATCCTCAGAGGTATCTTCTGGATTGTGTGTGTATGACTCACATGTTCTCGTCTTCTCATAGCGCCCTTAAAAAGCTACACAGATGTGAAGAAAACAGACTTTAGTGATGATCCACAGATATACGTGTGCTTTCACTGTTAAAATGATCATTCTCTGCAGTTCAGCCTCCAGCACATTAGACTGCTGATAAACCTTTAATTGTGTCTCATGCCAACAAATGATAGTCAAGGGTCCGAGTGAAGTAAGTTTGTAGAGGAGATCTAAACCAGATATGAGGCAATAATGTCTCTGAGCGTTCTCTGAGAAACACTTCCAGAGCTGAACTGCTGTGAGATGATGATAGATGGTCCTCATGAAGATGACAAATAACCCAGAAGAAACTAGGGTAACGCTTTAGATTACAGCCCGGAAAGTACTGCGTAATTAAATTGAAAGTACAGTGTAACTTTCGGTAATTACAGTGTACCTATAAAGTA
>FLSR01000378.1:20746-35976 GCA_900092035.1 Leuciscus waleckii
TGACCATAAATGACGGAGTAATTTAAGTTTATTGTGCTACAATGTGAAGAAAATCCAGCAAAATGCGGGGGCGCGTTTGCCGACCCCAGAGGGTTAAGTAACCCAGAGCGTTCCCTTTCAAAAGCTACAATCAATGATGCGCATTGGGAACGAAAATGCCCACGCCGCCGTACTTGAAGGTGTCTGGACCCCTTACCGTTGTGTAGGTGTGCTACAAGAACGAAAGAAGGCCTCAGACATTAGCTCATGATGTCGACTCAAGGACGTGAGAGTCCGGAGTGGCATGAAATGGTAAAACCATCTTTAGAGTCAGAAGTTTGTCAGACGCTGATTCTAGAGGTTCAAAAGGAGTCTCAACCAGACCCTCTAGGACTATTGCTAAGTCCAATGAAGGGATCTTGGTTCTTACGGGAGGCCTCAGTCGTCTGGCCCCACGAATGAAACGAGTGAGCAGAGGATGTCTCCCGAGTGGCACACCGTCAACCAAGGCATAGCAAGCCGAAAGAACAGCCACATAAACCCTGAGAGTGGCGTGGCATGTGCCTGTTGATAATTTTTCCTGCAGGAAATCCAGTACTGAAGCAATCTGGCAGTTGACCGGATCTGCATTATGTACAACACACCACCTTTCAAAGACACCCAATTTGTTGGCATAACTCTTTCTAGTGGAGGAAGCCCTAGCACTTAGGGCTCAGTGCTAGGTGTCTCAACAACATTAGGCGAAAGCCCAGTGTCCCTTAGTTGGTACCCATCAGGGGCCAAACATGAAGGTTCCACAGGTTGGGCCTGGGATGGAATATCGTGCCCTCTGCCTGAGACAGAAGGTCCCTCCTCTCCGGAATCGCCCATGCGAGCCGTTGAGGAGCGATATTATCTCCGAGAACCAAACTCTGTTCGGCCAACGCGGCGCTATCAGTAAGAGGCAAGACCCTTGTTGGCGAACTCTGGCTAGAACTTCCGGGAGTAGAACGACTAGAGGAAATGCATACAGGCGCTTTTTGGGCCATGTGTGCGCCATCGCGTCAAGACCCAGGGGGGCTGGGTGACTCAGAGAGAAGTAGAGGGGACATTGTGCTGTCTTATAAGAGGCGTAAAGGTCCACCTCCGCTTCGTAAAATCTGGTCCAAATCTGTTTCACTACTTCTGGGTGGAGTTTTCATTTCCCCATCGATAATTTCTGTCTGGACAGTAAATCTGCTCCCACATTCAGATGCCCTGGAATGTATATTTCTCTGCTGACAGGAATTTGTCCTGGGCTCAGAGAATGATTTGTCTCAGTTGCGCCGGCATCGTGATCGAATCCCAAACGATCCCGAGATAAGTCGTTCTCTGGGCAGGAGAAAGAACACTTTTCTTGGTGTTGAGTCTCAGCCCCAGGGAAGCTAGATGAGCTAACACGATGTCTCTGTGTTGAAGCGCCATCTCTTGCGATTGTGCTAGTATTAGTCAGTCATCTATGTAATTTAAAATGCGAATGCCCTGGAGTCTTTTTCTTTTTTTTTTTTTATAATTTTATTTATAACAGTTTTTATACAAGCACAAAACAAAGAAAAATGCACAAAATGTATACAAAAAGTATGTTATACATAAAATAAACAAACAAAGGAAGAAAAAACTAACAAAAAAAACAAACAAAAAAAACAAAAAAAAAACACACACACACAACCCAACCCGCACCAGATAGAAAAAAACAATTACACCTTAAAACCATACATAAACTTTAACAAGACAAAACATTAACAATGGAGTTAAGAGATAAAAGAGAGAAGTTATCCATATTACATAGGCTCAAACATATTTCAACTCTTAGAAAGATGCCTAAGGAAGGAGCCCCAGACTTTATCAAATTTTTTAGAAGCATCCACTCTAGAGAAACGAATCCATTCGAGCTTGAGGGCAGCAACCATTTCAGCGAGCCATTTATGAAAGCTGGGTGGTACAGTGGACTTCCAGTCCATCAAGATCACCCTTTTAGCCACCACCATACCAAACATAAGAGACAGTTGCTGAGAATGTGTCAATGCTAATATAGGGTCAGAACATCCAAACAATGCTAACCCCAAATCTGGACTGATATCTTCTCCAACAACGTTTGAGTACCACAGAAAAATATTCTGCCAAAACTCAGAAATCTCAGGACAAAACCAAAAAGTATGAGCATGCGTCCCATCAGCGCTCTTGCATCTATCGCATAACGGGGAAACTGAAGGGTAAATTTTATTAAGTTTAGATTTGGTATAGTGTAATCTATGCAACACTTTAAACTGAATAAGTTGTAATCTTGCATTAACAGAACAGGTATGGATTCGCTTCAGCCCTTCTTCCCAAATCTCGTTTGAGATATTAATTCCGGTGTCATTTTCCCATGCTGCTTTGATGTGATCTGAAGAAACTGAAAAATGAGATGCAAACAAAGAAACAAACCGAGTCACCAATTGTTTGGCATTAGGGGGTTGACCAAAAAGATCATACAGATAATGATCCTGAGGTAACTCCTGAAACTCAGTAAAAGAATGTTTAATATAGTGGCGCACCTGTAGATATCGGAAAAATTGTGATTGGGAAAGATCAAAGGTTTTATACAAGTGCTCGAAAGTGGCAAATTTTCCATCAATATAGAAGTCCTTAATCATGGTCAGTCCTTTGCTTCTCCACAGTAAAAATACCTTATCTGACTGGCCAGGCAAAAAATTATGATTATCACAGATGGACTGGCGCACTGAGGAACGCGTAATATTCAAAACAGTCTTCAGTTGATTTAAAATTCTAATGGAATTGAGCACAACAACATTTTTACATTGTGACTTCTTTAAAGGTACAGGGTTCGAAAAAAGGATAGCAGCTAGAGAGCTACCAACAACTGACCGAGCCTCCATGTACAGCCACCTGGGTTGGATGTCCATCAGTTTATCAGCAGATTGATCACTAAGCCGCCAGAACATCATAGCCCTGGCATTAGCAGCCCAATAATAACGACGGAAAACAGGTAGCGCTCGTCCACCCAACTCTTTTGGCTTCTGCAAATGGTCCTTAGCTTAATATTGTTTCACTTATTATATATGAAAATAGCTCTCCTTTTATTTTTGGAAGGGGATTTTAATATTGAAGGGTTTGTTTCTCCAGTTACATTCCTTTGAATTAGCTGATAGTTATAGATCAGTCTATATATTTTTAATTTATACAGTATATAATTGTGTTTTGCTGAGTCCATCATGATATGCTGTAGTTTTACTGTCATGAAGACTGGTTTACAGGCCAAGTTTAAAGAACTATGACATTAATATGACATAGATGACATTATTCCTCCACAGGAAACAGGACTGAACTCGTTCAGCTGTAGTCTAGATGACAAAAACAATTAATTCTCCATTTTCACATTCATCACACACTTGTGTATATGTTTGTGTGGTCAGTTACACTGGTTATAGTAAATGACAGCATCTGGATTTGCTCAAATGTCTCTTTGGAAATCATTCAGAATCACGTGTGAGAATTACATTTTCAGGAGAAGTAATACAGTACAATATTGTCTGTTTCTAGAGTATTGATCAATCAAACATCTACCATAATGAAAGCTGTCAGTTAATGTGGGTATATTTAGGTCTATAACGGGTCTGGGTTTCACCTTATAGATGAACAGAACTGCAGTTTTCCTGTAAAGCTGCTGATTCTTCAACATCAGATGACAACAGACGTCAAGTTCAACAGTGGAGGAGAACCAATTTAAAATTCTTTGAACATTGTATTGAATTTGTTTTTGAGGCGAGTTGACCAACGCACCGTTTCTTATGACCAGCAATAAGTGAAAACATTCAACTCTGAATGCCAGTTATAAGTGAAGTGACTCGTGAAGGCTGAGTGTGGAAACACACATTCTCTGAATTTAACCCATCCATGTTAGTGCACACACACATTAGCAGACTGTGTTCAGTGTTCTCTACAGCACTCCTGAGCACATGAGTCTGTATTAAACACAGGAACATGATGGTTTCTCATGCAGAGCCGTCTGAGGGGTCAAAGGTCACGCACATTCAGCAGAGGTCTCCTGCCTTACCCTTAATCCACAGATTCATCTGGAGTCACTGAATCTTTTCACAATATCATGTTGGTAGATGGTGAAGACACAATCTTGCATTGAGAAATTAGATTTTTTTCATTGATTAACAATTCAGTGAAATTTGAAACTTTGCTTGTAAAGACCGAGGCTTTAGTGGATAATCCTCTCAAGTCTTCTTTATTTCTATAGCACTGAACACAATACAGAGAGTTTCAAAGCAGCTTTACAGAGATAACAGGAGAATAATGCAACAGAGTTAGTTTCTGCTGTACAGTATCTAGAAGAAAATAGTGTCAGTCCAAACATTGAAAAATTTAAGAATATTAAGTTTTACACTTATTACCAGTTCACCCGCTCATAGTTGTATAAACTTTTGACTTTTGTTTTGCCTCCATCGCAACCAAAATGTGTTTGTGTACAAAAATACAAAATCATTGGACATTTCTTCGTACTTTTGTCAGACAGATGAAGGTTCAAGAGAATTTACAAATCACAGATTCTTGATTTTATTGCGTTTGACAAGATTTTCCTGAATTCGGGTTGTTCATTGTTCTTAAATATATTCTTTCCATGGATTCAGACCTGGGAATTCCTCCCGGTGGGTTTGGATCTATGAGAGACAATTTATAATTAAGTTAAAAATAAGACATCAAGTCATGAATGTTGATGCAAAATAAATGTCATTCTTCATACACGTGTGTTTGTGTGTCAGTGTGAATAATAAATGATGGCATTTCTTTGACATGCACAGGATGTAAAACTACACGATTTGTGATTCTTAATATTTAGCTTATGATAAAAACAAAACATCAAACCTACTTTAAAAAAATAAGCAATGATTTGAAGTCTCATAAGTTTCAACATATGAAAGCACGAGTCATACCTGGTCCTCCTCCTCCACCGGGCATTTTCAGCACAAAGAGAAGAACAGATAAATGTTTAATATTATAAAACCCAAGAGTTTGATGGTCTTCCAGTGGATCTTTTCCATAAACCACCCGTACGTGATCTGGGTCTGACAAAAGAAAAACATTAATAACATATGATGAACAGCTCAAATGACACATGAATTCAAAACAATTGTACCTTACACAACAAATGCTGTTTATGAACAGATAATTGCTATTTTTATTTATTTATTTAGTGCAGTTTAAATATATTAATGCCAAAAGAAAAAGAAAAGACATGTCATTGCTCTGTGTTATCGCTGAAGAGTTAATAAATATTTTAACATACCAGCAGCTCCACAAAACTTCTCTATGAGTTTCTTCTTCAGTTCTAGGATGGTGGTTTTCTCAAACTTTTCTGCTGAATCCGCCACTTCTAATGGTTTATTATTCTTGTCATGAAAGTTGATGAGGACCTGATAGATCATTCTGAATCAGTTTTAGCAGAAAATTACAATGAACAGAGAAGAAACCGGAGTCGTTTGATCGCTGTAAGTGAAATTACAGTTTCACTTTCACTTTGATTGTTTTAAAGGGGCGTGTCTAACAGATCATAACCCAGTAGAGCTACTGGCCAGACGGTTAATGGGAGGAACACAGATCAGGGAAACATTATAACGTTAGTAAGCTCTTGTGTTTATTGAGCTTTGTGTTTTTAAATAACAGTGTTAATGTCCAACTCTTCTGTGTATAGTGAAGACTTTTATAAAGGACTTCACTGGAGTAAATGTTGTGACTATGTCGGAATAGGGTCTAACATACATGTTGTGGTTGCGTGGATATAATTTTCTCTCTAATAGTATCAGTCTTGCAAGTAAAGAACTTTATGAATGATGGCTGTGTGGAAACGTCTGAAGTTTAATTTCTCGTTAATTTAGCCCCTGTATCAAATAAATACCTAGGGTTGTGTTTGTTCTCTTCTAAGAGAGTCGTAAAGTAAGCAGATGCAGCAGTTTAAAGGTCTTTCTGTATGCGGTAACACTATCCTTCCATGACATGCGAAATACCCTGTGTGAATTCATGCAGTGTTTGTGCCGTGTACAGGGCGAACGAGAGGCGATTAACCTCTTCCGACCTGCAATCGGATGGTCCGATTAATGTCTGGCATGTCAGATATTCTGGTCGCCCCTCGTGACTATATCGCACGGTGAAGCAGACTACGAATCGATTGCCCTAAACTCAGAGTTTTCCCCCTTACTGTGCCTGCGTGAAGACAGAAGTTAGAAAATGTAATCTCTAATGCAGCAAAAAAGAAAACAAAAAGCGGTAGATCTTGTAGATATCAAACTACTGCAATTTAACAAACTGTTGCTTTCCTCCAGTTCGTGTTGCACAATGAATAAACAATATTGCCCACGTCTTCTAAGCCATGTGTACAGATACACCAGCGCCTCTTTTATTCATTTAGTGCTTAAATTAAATGCTTATTCATTAACCTTGCTAAAATTACACCGTGTATGCCAGCCTTAAGGGAAACCTTGTGTGGCCACGATATTGAACTGCTTTATTTGCCTGGTGAATTCCCTCAGATGTGGGTCATGGTGGTGTATATTCACCCAAAGGAAAAACGGCTATGGTGAAGGACACTGTTGAGTGGATCTGAAGCGCTGCTCTTTCAAACACACTTCAACAGTTGAAAACATTAGATTTCATGTGTTTTTCACTTTTAAAAACACATCTGGATAAAATCTTGTTTCCTAGCAGTCTGAACATAGCTTACGAAACTTCCCCATTTCGCCGAGCTTTAACAGAGAGAGAGAGAGAGAGAGAGAGAGAGAGAGAGAGAGAGAGAGGTAAAGAGCTGATTACTCTAGGCTCCTCCCACTCGTCCTCCTCCACCAATCAGAATGCTGGAAGACTCATTGGTCACAGCTGTAATGGAGGACAGAAGCTTTAAAAGCTCTTGTGGTGAATCAGTGTGTGTCTGACACTCAGACCGCTCTCTATCTCTGTCATGTTCCTCTCTACGGTATGGTAATATAATGTTTCCTCCTGTCAGCTCCAGGCTCTTTTGGGCTGTTTGTGTGTTTTATTTAAAATCAGTTTGAGTCTCTATGTTGGGCTCATTATGGGGGAAACCTTTGACAAAAAACATTTCCAGTCTCTTACCCATTTGCTCATGAGTTTTTGTCCAGCTAACAATCTACATGAAGAAAAGTTTGTCCTCAGACTATTTAAAACAAACAGAAGAGAAATGGATGTTTTTCAGCGTTTATAATGTTTCAGAAGATAGTAGTTAATCAGTGAAAGCTGAAGCTGTATGGCAGTCTCCACACTTCATTAAGCAGCACAGCCTTTCTCAGCTGATCATAAGAGAGGTTTCTTCAGCATCTCGGCAGTGTTTCTGAACGATCAGGGTTTATTTGAAATGAATTCAAGGAAATGACACAACATATAATAATGCATGAATAAAACAAAGTTTTATATTTAATCTGTAATCCAAAATAAAACCTTAATTTGTTTGCTAAACACAGATGAAAGCAGAAATGAGGCTCAATATAAATCGACATTCTTCATGCTGGTTTTGAACGAAAGTAAATGGCCTAAACTATAGGAAAAAAAGTGTCCCTTTTTCAAAATACTGTATTTAAAAGAATGTTATAAAATCCAAATACGCTTTACAGATCCTTATTGGAAAGGGTTTGTTTTTCATGAAATGTTTGAGAGAGTTCGTCACTAGATGTGTGAACTGGGAGAGTGTGCCGGTCCACATTGGCCTTCTTGGAATACTGTTTACATAATTGTTCCATATGACTGAAGAATTGCCATACAAAAAACTTAACACTATACTCCAGGGGTCCATTATAATAAAAAATAATGTCTTTCTAAACTGAAAGAGTGTGTAACATTGGCAGTATGAAATATGTGAGAATATAATATAACTGCAGATGTTTTAAAGATATCAGGTATTGGTTTTGTGCAGATAAATGTGAGAAGTCGATTACCAAACATTGACATGGTCCACAAACGTTGATATTATGGTGTTATCTGAGACTGAGGCTGGGTAGATCCACTCCTGATAGTTATGTGTTTATATGGAGGGGTATCATTTATTTCGTACTGATCGTCGTGCTAAAGGTGGAGGAGTGGCGATCTCTGCAGGCAACAGTCTACAATTATCCAAGTCTGAGCCTAGACGATTTGAAGTGCTAGTGTTGAATATTGAATCATTGCTGAATTGTGTTTTGACAGTTGTGGGATGCTATAGACCTCCTCCTGCGCCAAAGGACACATTGTCCTCATTGTCTGATAGTTTGTCATCTATGAAATATACCGAATTGGCTTTAATGGGAGACTTCAGTTGGGACTGGCTAACTCCTGCATCTGATCAAATTAAAGGTTTTTGTGACTCAGCGAATCTGACCCAAATATAGACTCGCAAACTAGGCCAAATCCTAAACATCCTGACAAGTCTACACTTCTTGATTTGTTTTTAACAAATGTGCCGCAGAAATACAAATGCTGTTTTTGCAAATAATATGAGTGATCACTGCGTTATTGCTGGTGTGAGAGATACCAGGATATCTAAATTAAACCACTATTATAATTAAGAGAAATCTGAAGTCGTTCTGTGAACAAGCTTTTTTTATTGATCTTAATCTCTGTGACTGGAGCGGGGGAATTTGATACCGGAGCCTGAAATAGCGTTGCAATATATAAAAATCACTATTTTTGGACTTTATAAACAAGCATGCTTCTTTTATAGGAAATATAAGATGAAAGGGTGTGATGATCTGTGGTTTTCAGAGACAACACATCTGATCTACTTCATGAGCGTGATCTTGCTCGGTCAATGGCAAAGAAATCCAAAAATAGCTCAGACTGGAAACATTTTAGGCACCTGAGAAACAAATGTGTCTCTCAAATACGTAAAGCAAAATCAGATTTTTAAGTAAATGAAATATGTGATAGTTCAGCTAATCCCTCTAAATTTTGTAAAGTTATAAAATCACAGTCTTCTGACTCTAGGGATACCGTCATGCCAAATATTTTGAAGTGGAATGATACAATTATTACAGATAGGAAAAGTATGCTAGATTCCCTGAACCAGCACTTTATATCTTCTGGGTTGTTGATGTTTATATGCAACACAACAGAGGAGACAAGAGGACGACTCTTTGTCTAGGGAAGATGTACCTATCGATCTTGATCTTGTTCCTCTTGCAACGCAGGAAGTATATGATGCTCTTATAGAGTTAAATGCTAAGAAATCCACTGGTCCGGATGGGTTGGATCCATACTTTTTTAAATATTGCTGCTGAACATATTGCAGGACCTTTGACACACATTTTCAACCTGACTATTGAAACTGGAGTAATACCGAGTGTATTGAAGTCAGCATATGTCACTCCTTTATTAAAGGGTGGTGACCGATCAAATCCAAATAACTATAGGCCAATATCTAAGCGATCTGCTTTAGCCATGGGTTTAGAAGGCCTTATAGGGACCAGTTGAAAGACTATTTCTAATGATTTGCAGTCGGGTTTTCGTAAAAAACACAGCATGATTTCATAAGTTATATTGATTGTAAAGAATATTGTAATAGAATTTAATATATTTAGATAATAATTTTAAGAACAAACCTTAGAGAAAACTTAGAGAGACTATTTGGACTAGACCAACCAAATTTGAATATATTCAACTTGCATCTGTCTGCTAATTACCCAAACCATTTAAAGATGATTACATATGACATATCGTTCACAGTATTTATTTGAATGGAAGAAGCCAGATGTTGGAACTGACCCCAACCCAGGGACGCTTGCAACATGTTAAAAATACCTTATTTTGATCAGCATCCCAGATAGCTTAAAGAACCAATATTGCGACAAACTATTGACTCTCTTTTCCAGCACATTAGACACAGTTGCTCCATTGCGCTTAATGAAGTTTAAAGAAAATAGTCCAGTGCCGTGGTACAACGAGCACACTCGGCCCTTACAGTTCTTCTCAATTTCTGAAACCTTGCTCCATTTTCTGAAAACATTAAACACAAAACCTCATCTTTAAGCACTATTCACAGAACCTCTGACTCCTCTTGCAAAATGAAACTTTCGCCTCAAAACAGTTTTACCTGTGTTCAAAATCAAACACTGCTCTCAAATCATAAACAAAGTGATCAATGATATACACTATCAAGCAGTCAGTAAACAATACACCAAATAACAGAAAACACATTGTTTAAAACATGTTCTCAGGGAGAACAACATTTTTAACCTCAAAACAAATTTCATATTTTTTCAGTCATTGTTTCATTGTTTCAATTTGTTCATTGTACAGTCTACAGCAATGCACTGTACTACAGTATACGATACTCAAAGGGACACAAATGAAAGGAGTAAACATGTGATCAATGTGCTTCTTGTCTTTGGCCTGGGTAGCAATATTGTCCCTCCTGAGGCAACGGGGGAAGAAGCCTCTTGTGTGCCGTATCCAGCCCTGACATGATTCCTCACCAATATCACCACAGGCTAAATCCATGGCTTGCAGCAGATTTACTCTGGTGTAGGGTTGTCTATCATAAACTTTCCATCTCCAAGAGGAGAAAAACTTCTCAATCGGATTCAGGAAAGGCAAGTATGGAGGGAGGTACAAGTTCATAAACTGCCCATTGATGTTAAACCATTCCCTGACCCGAGCAGCTCGGTGGAAACTGACAGTGTCCCACACTATCACATAGGTGGGAATGGGATTCTCATTTAGCTCTTGACCCTGCTGCTCTTGAACCTGCTGCTCAAATAAAATATCTCTTAGATTGGCCATAAGTCTGAGAAGGCGCTGGGTGTTATATGGCCCGAGTGTAACATGATGATGTAGAACACCATGATTGCTGATAGCAGCACAGATTGTGACATTGCCACCTCGTTGACCAGGGACTTCAACAATGGCCCGCTGTCCAATCATGTTTCGGCCTCTCCTTCTCCTCTTTGTTAGATTGAAGCCTGCTTCATCAACAAAGATGAACTCATGGGGTCTGTCCAAGGATTCCAAGTCAAATATTGTCTGTGTAGAAATACAATATACTGTATTTAGAATTTTGTAAGTCTTACAGAGACAGTGATATACTGTAGAGTACAATTAGGCCTACTGTATACACTTCTGATTCACATACATTGTCTGTACTGAAGATGAATGTCATTCACATAGTATGTGTTAGTACTGTAGAAAATCTGGATTACAGTAAATGTTTCTGAATGTACACTTACTTGCGCATACTGAGTTCGCAGTTCTTTCGCCCTTGGTGAGTTGCGCTCAAAAGGTACTCTGAATACTTGTTTAATTTGCATCCTGTTACGATGGAGGACACGGTCAATTGTGGAAACGCTCACACTGTCGATTCCCTGGAAGTGTGTGTTGTCTTGTATCACTCGTTCCTGGATTTCTCGGAGTCGTATTACATTATCTTGAAGGACCATGCCCACTATAACGGCCTCTTGTTCCCGAGGGAATATAGCTGTCCTTCCACCTGCATGTGGCAGCCTTGCAATTCTACAAAAAGTAGATTTGCAGTTACAAAAAATTTCATGCAGTACTATACATAGACATTTGTACAGTAAATCACTATTGAAACAGCATATAGTGTAGTACAGTATATTTGCAATTACAAAAATACAGTAGTATACTGTACCTGTTCTCTTCTCTGAATGTCCTTACTATGGTGGACAGAAAATCGGCTCAAATTGGGTTGCACTCGAAGTCCTGCTTCCCTCACTGTCAGTCCATGGACGAGAACATGGTCTATGACTGTTGCTCAATTTTCATCAGAAATATTCACTCTTTGTCGTCGTCGTCGTCGTCCTCCTCCTCTCCCCTCCTCCTCCTCCTCCTCCTCCTTAAAATGAATGCGTCGCTGCTATCTGTTTAAGAAATTCATAATCATCTGGAGAAATATGTAAGCCTTCCCGACAGCTGGAGAAGTAAAAACTATGCATTTGAATTTGTGGAGTCAATTAATGCAGTTGTACAAGCTGAGACTATGGAAGATGTAAGAAATGCCAATGTTCACACGCTGATAGTCGATGAAAGCACAGACATTACAGTAGATAAAATGCTAGTTCTTTACATTAAGTTTAGAGAACAAAATCAATTCACATACACAACTGTTTTTGCCGGGATCATTCAGCTGGCACGATGCAGCGCCCAGGATATTGCCGATTCAATAATAAAGTTCTACACTGATCATGGACTTGATTTGCAGAAAATGGCCATGTTAACGTCTGACGGCGCTTCTGTCATGTTAGGCAGACATAATGGAGTCACTGCGATACTGAGACGGCAAATACAGAACAACACTGCGTTGCTCATCGAGAGGATCTGGGAATTGATGAAATAAGTGGAAACACTTTTAAGAACAGTATATTCACTCTTCAGTAGGTCTTCTGTGAAGAAAAGCAAACTCGACGAGTTGGCAAAAGTTTTAGAAGTGGATTGCCTGTCTTTCAGACCACTGAATGAGGTTTGCTGGCTGTCACGTTACCAAGCTGTTAATGCATTTTTGCAGAATTACAGTCTGTTAACGGAGTACTGTGCAAAAGAAGCAGACAACGACGATCCGATTGCGAAATACTGTCTCAAACTATCTGATCCCAAGTACAGACTTGCAATTACTGTTCTCGGAGATGTGTCGGAAGAACTAGCTCAGCTCAGTGATCTTAGCATTAGTGATGCTCACTGCTTTGCCAGAGCTAAGATGGAAAAACTTCGATCTCCGCATGTTCACTGGAGCACCCGTGTGAACGAGCTGTTGGGGAAACATGACAGTGCAATAAATACAGCCGACATTATTCTGTTTGTCCACAAAGTTTGTGACCATCTTGATGCTCGATTTCTGAGGTGAGCTTAAAGAATGGTCTGCTTTTAGCCTAGAAACACTGGATTCAACACTCGATTTTGATCATGGCACGAACGATGTAACCAGACTGACAGAAGTTCCACGCTTTTCTAAAACACAGAGATGATGACGCCACCGAAAGCATCGCTGAAAGGCTAACCTGGACACTAAAAGCTCAGGAGTTTGTGGAGCTTGCACAGTTAACTGAGATGTGCGGGACATGCCAAGCGTCTAGTGCAGACTGTGAACGCGGATTCAGTCTCATGAATCGTATCAAGACAAACTCACCTAACCGACTTCAGACCGCCCACTCGGATCAGCTAATGAGAATCCGGTCTACGCAAGCAGATAGGTCTATCAATCTGGACAAGCTCTATAACCACTGGACAGGTGTTCAGGACAGACGGGAGAAGTTTTAAAGGTACTTGTTTTATAGGCTACATTATTAATAATGCATGCATTTAATGTGTTTGACTGCAATATTTATACTTTTTGCTGAAATATACATTTTTATATCATTTTATATATTATGTTTAAGTATTGTGGTTAATTATCTGATTAAAGCTTTACACTTTATTTAAAAGGTTAAGTGACTGTAACAAGGTCTGTAGTCACTGAAAGAAAATAAGCAGATAATGTTATTATTGTGATGCATCTTTGTCTTCAGATGCTGTTTTGAGAGCGGATCCAGATCTCCACAGCCCTGCACGGCCAGTCGAGAGAGCAATGAAGCACTGCTACACTAAAGGTTTTTAAAACTGTTTGTATATCTTTTTAATCCAATCTGGTTTAATAAAATGTGTTTGGTTAAAAATACTGAACATTTATTTTTACTATACTGTAAAATTTGTTGAACCGTTAATAAAATTTACTCAAACTATAGTTCATTAGGTAATGGTAACATGCTCTTTTTGTGACAAAATAAAAATTGATGAAATTGCTCACAGTTTAAAGGTTTGTGCTCAGATTTTATTTATTTGCTCAGCACATATGACACAATATATAATAATGCATGAACAAAACAAAGTTTTATATTTAATCTGTAATCCAAAATAAAACATTAGTGTGCTAAACACAGATGAGAGCAGAAATGAGACTGAATATAAATCAACAGTGCTTTATACAGTACAGACTGTTTCACGTGCCATAGACCTGCTGGATCAACTCCATTTGAGCTCTTTACTGAGCAAAGCAGATGTGCTGGAAATCCATCATGTGCAGTTTCTAGACAAACAAAATAAACATTTGTTGAGGTTTCTGAGACGGCACACTCCACGACCCACCAGTGGAGAAATACTGCTCTACATTTCATATGTTTATATCATGTCTTCTACATTTAAAATATACACAATCTGAGGCTAAACATGTCATGCACACAAGCAAACCCGAGTCAATGCAGTCGAGAGCCTCAACACTAGTGTTACAGGTTCAAGATTCACTGTACTGATGTAATTACAGTAGTAAACTCACAGAAACAGCAGCGGCTGAGAGAGTTCCTCACTTGATGTGTTAACGTTACCTGGGACAATGTGGAGGTCCGGTTTGGCCTTCTTTAATGAAGGCGACCGCCTGTCCGATGGTGTAAAGAGCACTAACGGCGTGCTGCTGTTGCTCCATTTTGCATTTGTCCACATTTCTTCTGCTTTTATGCGATTACTGATGATTAGCAAACAAACAAAGGTTGTAGGTTCATAGCGCCACCTACTGTGCTGGAGTTGACTTTTTTTATTAATCCTCGAATAACAAGGTCCTCAAGATAACATCAGACAATTACATATTCACACATAAAGCTCTTCGACACAATCAAACAACCAGTCCCTCCTCTATCCAGAACATATTCATATAAACAGTATGAAAT
The DNA here is from genome assembly GCA_900092035.1 of Leuciscus waleckii. Classification (NCBI taxonomy): domain Eukaryota; kingdom Metazoa; phylum Chordata; class Actinopteri; order Cypriniformes; family Leuciscidae; genus Leuciscus; species Leuciscus waleckii. The sequence goes on from FLSR01000378.1 coordinate 35,440, forward strand.
AATTTCAAAATATTACAGGAGAAAACCTTATTTGAAAACATACATACACAAGTCATATAGGGAAACATTTGCATTGTTCACAGGATTGTAAATAAGTTAACAGGGCTGACTTAAAGAGTGAAAAGGAAGAGATGGACCTTAAGGAACAAGGTAAGCTGTTCCAATCAGAGGGTGCTTTGAATTTGAAGGCACGTCTTCCAATTTCTTTTGAAATATTTGGGACAGAAAAAAATAGATGATCAAGGTGTCTCAGTCCATAAATTTATCTATATGGGACTAAATACTGCTTCAAATAAAGAGGATAATTAAAAAAGATACATTTATAAACAAACTGAAACCAATGTAACTGTCGTCTGGCCTTAGGTGATAAGAGATTGAATTGTTGGTACATATAACAATGATGGGTTAGGAACGGACATCTCAACACAAATCGACAGAGACTATTATAAAGGGTTTCAGGCATGATTCTGTTGTACTCATATAGACAAAATCAGCGTAATCAATAATGGGAAATAATAGCTGAGTTACAAGTCTTAA
>FLSR01000379.1:2031-32455 GCA_900092035.1 Leuciscus waleckii
TCTCTCTCTCTCTCTCTCTCTCTCTCTCTCTCTCTCTCTCTCTCTCTCTCTCTCTCCCTGGGCTCATGATGAGTCACGCTCTGCTCAAATTATACATGTTCTCTGTCATTCAAATGAGGGAAACCTCTGAAAGCTTCTGCTGCAGCGAACGCACTCTAGAATAGAGCTTTAAATGATGACGAACTCTACATCAGCGAGCGCTACAGCTGTCAAACCCAGTTCTGCATCAATAGTGAGGCTTCTCGGCCGTCATAAAGCTTCATAACTCACTGATGTAGCTTCTCATGAACTGATACGAGGAGATTTGTCATGTCATGCTCTTATTAAGCAGTCTGACATGAGTGTGTTGTTTACTGTTACCAAGCTGTGTCTCATTAATGTTGAATACATCTGATGTGCTGACCTGTGGTATCATATTAGATATGCTGTTTTTAGACATTTTATCCTTTTAAATCAAGGGTATGACTGCAAGTAGCTATTATTTTTCACGCTGGTTTATAATATTGAGTTATTGGGTGCGATTCATTAATTTTACAGTGGATTTAGAACAGCTGAGAGGGTTTTAGGCACTCCCCTCCGTGTCGAGTCTAACAACGGCCCTCAGCTGTTCTACATCCACTGTAAAACTCTCTAAAACACGGCTTCAAGGGGCTGTAAGACAAACCATGAGTAAATTCATAAGTCAACACCATTTCTGAGTATTTCCTCCTTAAAACTGCAGTGAACCAAAGACAGTCTCAAAAACACGCTTTGAAATCGCTGGTGTTTCTGACGTCACAAACTACCTTGTAACCAATCAGATCAACGTGTGATCGTCAACCAGTGGATCTCTGAGCTTTTTGTGACAGTTTTTTTCTGTCACTGTGGTGATCAAAGATGAGTTTTAAGGAATAAAATGGACTACAGGGGGACTAATAAATGGAGTGAGTCAGTGATTCAATGACTCATTCAATGGTCACTTGCTGAATGAATCAGTTGTTTGACGAATCGGCTGTTTGAATGAAGATGGGAGTCTGAGTAGGTACTACATCTTTAAATATGAACTATTTCATAATCCTTAAATTGTCCATCGAAAGCGCACTTCAGAATCTCACAGAAAGTAGTTGTTTTTCGAATAATTTACAGTAGGGAAATATTCAAGTTCGGACTCGGTATGTGACCCGCTGCCCCCTACTGGCGGTTTTAGCTTTATATTTTGAGTATCATTTACTTTTTGTATTATATTTACTCCACCTCTGAGCTGGATTAAACTGTAGATGCAGCTTCTGGAAAAAAATGATGGCCACATTGTAGCCTCAAAAAAAAGTTTTTTCAAAATGAGTAAATATTGGTGAATGCGCACGCATGCGTTTAACACGCGGTCTCGACAGTTTATAGGCATTTACCTGCATAATGCAAATTCTCACGTGAAGTTTTAGCACGAGATTATAACAGAAAGATGTTAATTATGCGCTGAGGAAGAACACACCTGGCTTGTTTAATTAATTATTAATTCCTCTGCTGAAAGCTTGTTAATTAGTTTTAGGAATCTGAGACGCTTGCTGTCTGAGGGTTTCTAGAGTTCAGTCTCGTTTACCGTGGTATTCGTGGTATTCCCTCGCCTGATCCGATGCTGAAGGAAAGACTCCTCACACTCACAAGGAATTTATAGAATCTTCCCTCACACGTGTGCGGCGACTGCGTGATGCGAGCGAGTGTCACCGTGGCGACTGCGTGATGCGAGCGAGTGTCACCGGGGCGACTGCGTGATGCGAGCGAGTGTCACCGTGGCAACAGAAGCTCAGTGTCATCACTATCCATTCTTAAATCAAAGCTTAAAATATATTTTATGAAGGCCAGGCACTACAGGCAAAAACAGTGTTTTTAATGCATCTGTCAATTTTGAGATTTTGGGCTTTTCATAAAGTGTTTTTTCAGACTAGTGGACAGAAAACATCCTAAAACTCTTCATAACTGCATCTTTTAGAGCACTTTATCCATGTGCATCTGCAGATTTCAGTGACGGTCTATATCTTTAAAGGTCATTTTCTCAAACTGAGTTTTTCTTCTACATAGATCCAGAAATCTCCACTTCAGAAACACTTACAGACACCAGACTTTATTATTATTATTATTATTTATTTATGTTGCTTTTCATTGAAATTCTTAGTTTTTGTTTGTTATTTATTTTATAGATCATAATCTGTTGTGTTATTTGAGTGTAATGATCTGTACAGTTCACTTTGGTCAACCCAGAGTTGTTTTTAAATGTGCTTTATAAATACATAATGAAATGAAAGTGTTTCTCTCCTCCTCAGGGCGAAGTACCACAAGCTGAAGTACGGGACTGAACTCCATCAGGGCGACATGAAGCCTCCCAGCTACGACTCCGGTGAGCCAGCTTTACATCCACCACTACACTGATGATTTACCCATGAGCCTCCAGTCTCAGGAGCTCTTGTGTACAACAGCCGGTCCTGCAAAACATGCTGTTCTTACTCAGTGTTAGTCTCGTTTACAGCCCAAATATCTAAAAATGCTTAAATCAAGATGCTTTTACTAGATGTGTAAGATATGTGACATAAGATTTCTGGGTAAATAAATCCCAATTAAGTGAGTTTGTGCTTAAAAAAGCAACATTATCTGCCAATGGGGTCAGAAACAATAATCTTGTTTCTGTTTGGATTAAGATTATTTTTTCTTACCCGATTGTCAGATCATTTAGATTTATTTCCCCAGAAAACAAGATGTAATATCTTGTAATTTTACTCGTCTAGTAAATGCATCTTGATTTGAGTATTTGTAGATATTTGTGCTGGAAACAAGACACTGATACTGAGTAAGAACAGCATGTTTAGCAGTGTGTGTGTGTGTAATGTGGTCAGACTGGAAGTTTGAGTGACTCTTGTGCAGATTTACTGTGATTGACAGGCATCTGTCGTTCTGTGTGTGACCTTTGACCTTTAGATGACGGCACCGAGAACGAGGCTCTTCCTGAACCGGCCAATAGTCAGCTGAGCTGGAAACAGGGTCGACAGCTGCTCAGACAGTGAGTCACATCACACAATTTTAATTATAGAAATATTAATACAGAAATATAGAAATATGCAAACACACCTTCCATGCAGACGAAGATTTTTTTTAATATTTCTGCTGTAATTATGACCAGTGTCGTTATTACTGTTAACTTAAACTATCAAAATAGTTTTCACCAATTGAAATAAAGCTGAAATAAAAATATATTTAAAATTTGTTTATATGAAATGAAGTGCTACATTTTTCTAAAACTGAAATGAAAATATATTAGCTCAATAGAAATATTAATAAAACAACCAAAACTACATAGCAAAAGTACAAAAAAGAAATACAAATAAATAAAAATGTAATTAAATATTTAAAAAACAAAAGCATATTCAAATTTTAACACTTAAAAACTAAAATTAAAACTGAAAGTATAAAAATAAAAGCTAATTCAAATAATACTAAAATAGTGTATAAATAATATAAAATAACAAAGTTGATAAGACAAAACGGTTTGTTTTTCAATTTGTTTATAAACAGAAATTGATGTATTAAATTAATTATTTTTATTAATTTTTATTCCAGAAATTAATATATGACGAATGCACAGATAAATTCAATATTTCTGTTTGGATGATTAATTCAATATTCAATAAAATGGAAATAAAATAAAAAACATTGAAAGTTTGCTTTGGCAACTAACTGACATTAAAACTGAAATATGAAAATACAAGTTAATTCAAATGATTGATAAATATTAGGGGTGTTACGAGATCTCTCGAGATTAAAACGCGACGAGATTTCTCGTCGAGGTGAAACTTTGTCTCGTGAGTTGTTGTGATGTCAGTGATGGAGCGTGAGGGTGAAATTAGTATTGAAGATCCCCCTGCCACTTTTAAATCATTTGTGTGCCGCGGGCCAATCACACACACACTCCGCGCACACACACACACTCACTGTCCCTCGCTCACTCACTCACTTCCGCGCACACACACACACGCACACTCTCGCTCGCACTCAGCCCATCGTGGAGGACCGTTAAAATGAAACATGCTAGTCTTTCTGTCGTGATGTCCTGAAGCATCGCAGACGCGTAGGTTATCGCCCACTATGACACACTATACGAAATGAAACGATCGAATCTTGCGCCCCGACGCCCGTTGTCCGAATCTCCACGAAACGGATCGTGCCAAAATAGTGTAATCTGAACCAGGCAGGTAATAAACATTTGACCTATCACGCAAAGAACCTATTAAAGCACTAAGACATGGGAACAGTATAGCTAACATTCACATATCACAAGTCATATCGACATCGCAATATTAAACAATGTAATCGCACATCGCAGCTTTTCCTCATATCGTGCAGACCTGCCCAAAGGTCTCAACTGCTGCCAGAAATCGTCGACATGCTTATATTCTTGAAAAAGAACATGACCATAATCTTAGGCTGTTCTGTGTAGTTAATTTATCTCTTTTTCATGCTTGAAGAAAAAATTTGTTTCTGTTTGAACTTGTAGTTTTGAGAGAGCAGTACTTTGATTATGGATACACACTTACTGTTTGCATTTAAAGTGTTATTTCAGTTATTTATATTTATTTTATTTATACTGTTTTATTTTTTTATGTTCGATTTGTGGAAAGGAGCTAGATTTCTCATGTGAAATCGTACAGGGGAGAAGCCAGACGGTAGAGTTTATAGCAAAACATTTTGCAGTGTTTGCAAGTCCTTTACTGCATAGAATTAATTAAAATAGAAGTAAAATAACATTCATTACAAGTTGATTTCAAAATGCACCTAAATTATTTTGCATTTTGTGATTTTCAGTTGAATAAAAGACTATTTTCCATTCATATATTTCATCATTGAGGATTTTCTTAAAAATTGTGTAAAAATCTCGTCTTGTCTCGTTCTCGTGAAGTCTGGTCTGATCATGAGTGTGTGTGTGTGTGTGTGTGTTCCTCAGGTACCTGCAGGAGGTGGGCTACACCGACACGATCCTGGATGTGAAGTCTCAGCGGGTCAAAGCTCTGCTGGGATTGGCCGGAGACAGTGGCGAGCGACCCGGAGACCAGCGGCCCGAGCCCATGGTGAACGGCACCGAGCCGAGCGAGCTGAGGGACCAGACCAGCACCATGATCGGGTCAGTGGGGTCACACGGGGTCAGTGGGGTCAGTGGGGTCAGCAGGGTCACGGATCTGAGCACTGACCACACATCAGCACATAATAATAGCTCGAGTTATTCACTCATTTATGTATTTATATTACTCACTGAAGGCAAATCAGCCCATTAGCTCTATTAATAATTAATACATTTTTATTGAAATCACTGAAGAAAAATCTGCCTATTCTAACCATATTTACTTTTTTACTTTCTTTTTCTTTTTATCACTGAAGATAAATCTATATTTACTATTTATGAATTAATTTATTTGTTTTTATCTAAATCAATGAAGATAAATCTGCCTATATTAACTTTATTTATTAATTAATAACTTTATTTATTTTTTAAATCACTGAAGATCAATCTATATTAACTATTTATTTATGAATTAATTAATTATTTTTTTATTTAAATCCCTGAAGATAAATTGCCCCACCTCATTACTAGCTCATTACCAGCTCATGTTAATATCGACACAGGATGCTCATGATGTCTGGCATCATTTCTTTTCCAAACTCAATCCATAAACTATAATATTGATGATTTTTTACAATTATTACTATTGGCCACAATTTCTACTTCTCTTCTATTTGTTATCACTAGATAAGATGATTATATATCCATGGTCAGAAACCCAAACTATATATAGTGTGAAACGCTGACGTGAAGAATGAGCTAGATCAGGGGTCCCCGGGCCGTTAACCGGTACCGGTCCGTGGGACATTTGGCATCGGGCCGCACAGAAAGAATAAATAACTTACCCTATTTTCCGGACTATAAGTCGCTCTGGAGTATAAGTCGCATCAGTCAAAAAGTGCGTCATGAAGAAGAAAAACATATATAGCCTAAGTGTCACTGGACTATAAGTCGCATTTATTTAGAAATTTATTTCACACAAAAAAACAACAACAATGTTACAGACGGGACAGTTCTCCGTTACGGACGTGAGCGCTCTGAAAGCGGCACTAAAGACTGCTTTAACACTTTCACAGACCTCAAACAGAAAGCACAAAGCCTGTCTTTAAATTTTATTTTGTTTTGTATTAATTGTATATTAATTTTAAACAATGTTTCATCAACCAATTGCCTGGATTTAATAAATAAGAAGTAAATATAGCAGACAATAGATAATCAGGACACGGAGGCGCCGGCGCGTGAACCGGAGCGCGTCTCATAAATGAACCGAGACTCAGGTAAGGTAGCCTACTCGCCTCACAGACCTGAGACATATATCTATAGAAAGCTTGAAATGTCTACTTTTAAACAACAATTCAAAACGAAAAAAAAACAGACTGCTCTGCTCTCTGCTTATGTCATCCGTATGAAATGTGCATGTCTCTCTGGCGCGTTCACTACTGCGAAGATCGCGAGTCAGCATCATCAACTTCATCTTTGACACAGAAAACACTTGTTTATTAGTAAAAAATTTAAATGTCTCCTGCTATATTTTACATATTCATAATCATTAATTTTGCTGGTTCTTTGTGACAGCTTTTAGGTGCTTTAATGGCAGCGCCACCCTCACATGTTACATGAACGCATCAGCACCGAAAACATGGAGATTTCTTTCTTTTGGGGGGCATTGTGTTTGTGTTCAGGCTTCCTCAGTTGTCTTTAGGCGCGATGTTAGAGGACGCTGCTGATAAAGTTGCGAGTAGGCCTACACATTGGATTCCCGTTTATTATTATATTTAAAAAATACCCCAGTTTTTATGCCGGTTGTATCATTTTATTTAGTTGTATTTATCCGCCACACTTTAAAGGCCGGACCGTGAAAATACTGTCTGATATTAAACCGGTCCGTGGCGCAAAAAAGGTTGAGGACCGACCAATGAAATCATTTTATACAGATCAAGTACTATTGTGGTAACAGATTACAGTCATTTTAATAAGGGTGTGAAATAATAATTTAAAAAAAGGAATAAAGTTCAAAAGTTGGACTGTAAGTGAATGAGGCATGATTGGCCAAAATATTGTAAGGTACAAATTTATTTTTCACAACATTGAAATGGGAGGTGAGACAGAGTTCATTAAGAGTATTTAATCTGTATCCATAGGCCTACTCCGTGTAGCTGGCCTGCCATCTACTGGCTAATAAAATATTGGCCCGCGGCCAAAGTTACTTGCCGACCCCTGTCGTAGACTATAGACTGAAAAAAAAAAGATGGACGACGCACCTTCACTCTCTTACATTGTAAAAAAAGTGAAGCTCCCAATGTCTCAATATGGCGCTGACATCTTCTGAAGATTTGGGACCTGATTCTGCGCAGTAGGGAACATGAAGGACCCGCAATATCAAGGTCCCTCCCTCACTCACTCAGAAACGGTTAATACAGTTTACTACAGAACAACTCATTGTGTCAGTGTGAAATAAAGTTATGGATATGAAGAAATTAAAGTTGAAGCTCCTATCTCCTCCCGATAATCCCAAAAAAAGTCTGTTGGTGCCTCAGTGATAGTTCGTTTAGAGAAGCTGTCAATCACAGCTGTCAATCATGACGTCACATTCCCCATTTTATAGCACCAAATTACTAACTAAGACCAAACTTATTTAAAAAATGAACACTTAAACCAACATCAGCGTGATAAAAACTACCTAAAATGACAGAAAACATCTTTGGAAAAAATAATTTGATCGTTTAGCTTGTCTCACGTCCCATTAGACTTCATGGGGAGGCGGGGTTTATGAGCTATACTGGGACCAGCCACTGGGGGGGCGACCGAGACGCTTTGGCTTCACTTTTCAGGACTTGTGCGGCACGCTTGATGTGAGATGTAGAATAGCGACTGTGTAATGGAAGATGATCAGATATTTCTTTTAATATTATTATTAATTTGTGTTTACGGCGCTCAAGTAGCGCGATTAGCTAGTTACAGAGAAACTGGTAGCCAGGCAAGTGACCAATCCTGAGTGGCGATGTCACTTCACGGATTCTACCAGCATAATAGATAGAAATGTTCAGATAATTTTGGGTTGAGAACGGTTTGTAACCGCGGCGTGAAGTACCAGGCTCAAGTGGAAACAACTGGAACCGTTGCTTACCGTTCGACCAGACGGTGGAAAAGGAGCTTTACAGTAGCCAAATGTCCACTTTTTGCACTGCTTTGTTATTGACAAAGTAAATATGCGTTAAAAAAAAGATAGTGAAATTTGCTGTCTCCAGCTGTTTGCATCCCATTGGCCTTTTACCGATAAAATAGCATACGTACTGACGTCATTCATAAAAAAATGCATTGTCGCATAAGTTTTATTGTATCGCTTAAAAAAAGAAAAGAAAAAAAACTGAAAAGTTGAAAAGAAAATAATGTGTGTGTTCAGCTGAAGTCAGTGCAATATTGATTCAGTTCCGTTGTAAAGTTCATCAATCATTAAATTAGTTAATTTATCTATAAAGCAGCTCTGGAGAAAGCAGTGATGTCATCATCAGCCCAGCTCAGCTCTCATCCAACAGCGTTAGGACAGTCTGATCAATAACACTGTGAATATTAAGTGTCTGCAACTAACCAACATGTCTAATGAACAAGAGATAGTTCAGCCACAGGTCTGGCTGTTCATAAAACATTTCTACACCCTCCCAAACCCTCCATACTAGTATTTCAGACCTCCCATTCTACTGGATGATCATGTGAGAAGATCTAACCTGACTTCCTCAGACTGGAGCTCTTCTTCTGTTCGGCCAAATGAAGACCACAACTTCTGGGGCTGATAAGAAATAAAAAAACCTTTGATTATCAAAACTTGTGAAAATAACATCTGTAAAGTCATTTCATACTGTTTTCAGCAATTTCTGTTTGTCTGAGGACCAGTTTCTTTTGCTTGTTCTTTTCCTGACTGGGAATCTGTGAACGCCCATAGAGTCATTCAGTTCAGAGGTTGGTGAAGTTTGGCTGATTAAACTGATTGGGGAGAGACTGAACGTCCCTAGTGCCAGTTTTATGAGTCTATATCAATCCAAACTGCTTTCACGGTCAAACTGTGCTTCTGTTTGTACTTCTGAAACAAAAATCTCCTTTTGTTTACCTCAATGCTCTTATTATACCATATCGGTTTGGTGACAGCGCCACCTATTGATCCAGCATTAAAATAATTGCCATCACAGGTCACATATATACTACTCTGAACATCACTGTGTCCCGTAACTGCTGCTTGTATATGCCTTATTTAAATATAATCTTATCATAACAGATTCAGTTCGGTTCTAATGACACAAACCACAGAATCCAACAGAATAATGTACATATTTGACAGAATCATATTCGTTACCTCTGATCTTCTCCAGTGTCTCCAGCTGCTGTAAGACATAAAGCACAAACTCTGGTTAATTCTGTCTCATAATCAGGGTCAGTGTGTGAATCTCAGCTAATGTCAAGTGCACATCTTTACCAAGCCATCAATACTGAACTATAACTCTGAGAACTCTGTGTGTGTCGTACTGTAACTGTAAGAGGACAGACACTGAACTGTCTGACACTACTAGTCAATCTTTAGAAACATGAATGTCATTTGCACAACTCCAGATGCTGACTGTGCCACTTCTAGTGCTTGTTAACGGCTGTCCTTTAATTCACTGTTTTTCCCACGTTTACACAGTAACTGTGAGCTCTTCGTCTGTGCAGTCATGACGGCGTATAACTATGATTGAGTTACTGACAGAACATTGCAGATCATCATGCTGTCACTGACCTTCTCTCACTGAAATCATGAAATACTGTGATACTCACACTGATCTCTGTGTCTGTACACGAGTAAACAGGCTTCTGAACTCCTGTGGAGAAACACACACTTTAAGATCCGCTCAGATATGAACTCACAGAAACACTAATATCTATCATGAACAAAACTGCTGTGATCAGAAATAAAACTGATACCTGTGTGTGGAGCTCTCGTTACTGAAGACGCCGTTCAAGGAACGCTTTGAGGAAAAAATAACATGAGATGTGAGTAATTATACAAACACACTTATGAAATCCCACATACACTAATGCTTCAGTGACACAGTAAAGCTTGTGCATGTTGTGGCGAGTAGGACGAGGGCCGTGAGAGAACAGCGTGAGGCCGATGACGTGATTACTGAAGAGCTTCACTGCGCACGGCACCGTCTCGTATCTCACAGAGGAGCTTCAGAAGCACAGAAGAGGAGCGCCGACAGTGAAGGACGAGAGAGGACCAGGCCTGGACTTATGTTGTGTTTTGTTTATGTTTTATTATATAGATGGGCATGTTTTATGCAAATAACTAACCTTGTGGATCCGTTTTCAGTCTTGATTTTGTTTTTGGGCTCTTCTAGAGAAGGTTTTAATGCTTGAATGTTCAAAAACACATTATCTCCCCATACTCTCCATTGTTGCAGCTCGTCTCTTCCCAGTCTGTCAGTAACGCTCTGTTTAGTTCCTGTCTCTATGAAGCCCCTCCTTCTGAAAAGCACACTGTGCTCTGATTGGTCAGCTGGAGCAGTGTGTTGTGATTGGTCAAGTGCTTCGAGTGTGTTTGGGAAATGTCCCGCCCCTTACCATAACCGCTAGTTTAACATACTACTAACTAACTCAACCAGGCCCCGCCCCGCCCCTTTATTCTGCGTATGAATTATTTAAATGAGGAATATTGTGACGTGTTTGTTCCCGGAAGAAACTTAAGACTACAATGGAGGCGTTTCAGGAGTTCAGAAACACTGACTCTGATATACAGAAGAACTCCCGCTGGAGGGACTTTGTGCTTTGGAACTTTGCAGAGCTTTTTACTAAGGTTTACTGGTATTTTCCTCTATTTTACCGGTGTATTCCTCTGAGCTTTTCTCATTTGTAATGTCTCTCAGCCATCTCTCTTTCTACAGTCTTTCTTCAAATCTCCCTCTTGCTCACTCTCTCTCCTCCCCGATCACGAGTTGACACGCCCCCTACAGCTGATTGGCTCTCTCTCTCTTTTCTCACTCATCACAAGTGGACATGTCCCCTCCTGCTGATTGGCTCGCTCTCTCCTCACCAATCACGAGTGGACACACCCCTTACTGCTGATTGGCTCTCTCTCTCTTCCCTCATCATGAGTGGACACGCCCCTTCCTGCTGATTCACACACACACACACACACACACACACACACACACACACATACTCACACATACTCACACACACACACACTCTAACACACTCTTACTCACACACACACACACACACACACACACACTCTAACACACTCTAACACACTCTTACTCACACACACACACACACACACACACACACACACACTCTCACACACACTCCCTGCCCTCCTGATCCCATCTGTTGAGTCTCTGAAGAGAATTGGACTGATTTTTCTCCCGTTCGCACGTCCGTCTTCCCATCGGATCGATCGGCTTTTAGAGGTTTAGGCAGATTGAAAACCAGCAGCTTCAGTTTCAGACCGTCGGCAAAACTAGTTCATGACTTCAGCACTATCCTGGAAGCGTGACGTCAGTCACATGATCACAAACACTTCAATACATATTTCTGCAATTATAATGGCCCGTTTTTCCCAATTAGACTGTTGATTTTCTGTAAGATCTTTCCTTCATGATGTAGAACTACAGTCTGGAAGACGGAGCACAACGAGCGCAGCGCTGAAAATGGGCGGAGCTACAGAAGCTCTAAACGCTACTTTATACTGTGAATTATCTATCATATTATTTTAATGTAATATCATAATCAAACACACACTGGTTTGTAACGCACCTCAGTCGACACTGATAGACGCTCGTGTTCAATGAGAGTGTAGCTTTGCATCAGAAGTTCTGATCGCTTCTGTAAATCAGTGTATCGTCTGCCAGTGAAGCGCAGGAATGGCTCGTCGTGGCGTGTAACGTGTGTTCCTCCCTCCTCCCCCGTGTAGAGAAGGAAGAGCAGAGCCCCTCGTCTGAGTCCTGGGACGTGGATGAGGGCCTGATCTCTAAACTCAAGGAACAGTACAAGAAGGAGCGCAAGGGCAAGAAGGGGGTGAAGAGTAAGTCGGACCGGACCCTCGCTCGCCCTCTCTCTCTCTCTCATTCCTGTGTTTCTTCTTCTAGTGGTCGACCGATGTCGGCTCTTCAACGACTGGTATCTGGAGCACAGGACGGCCAGAGAGAACGATAATATCAGTGAACCTCACAAACACCTGCACAGTATATCAGGGGATATGATTAAATATGCTAGCAAAGTTCTAAATCATGCTAGAAACATACAAAGATAGATAGAAGGATGGATGGATAGATGGATAGATAGAAGGATGGATGGTCCTCAAAATAGGCTCCATTTTCTTTATGCAAAATATAATTTCTGACCGAACATGTCTGAAACAATCTGAGTGAACGTCTGTGCAGGTTTTGTGAGATTCAGTATATTTATATGTTCATTCAAAAAAATTCAAAAATGGAAACCAATCTCCATTTCTGGTCATGGGCCAACCAGTGACATCACACTGATGATGTCAAAATACCAGTTATTGGTCGTTTAATTGGCCTGATATATCGGTTTATCACTAACTTATTCTAATGTACCTATTTAAGTTCTTTTTCTCAAAAATCATTCGTTTGACAAAAACCAGCAGCTCTCTTCAGTTCTTCCCGTCACTCATCCAGTCACGTGTCATCATCCTCTCCTCCTTTTCCTCCTTTTCCTCTGAGTAAAGGAGTGTAGCACCTGCTCTCTGTTTCTGTTCTCCATCATCTGTTCTTTCAGCATCCAGCTGCATCTCAAACACAACTACTGTTTCTTTTCTCCTTCTGGTTATTGTTTCTGAGACGCTTTACTGCTCACTTCTGTTGCGTTTTATGCTGGTGCTTTGAAGGGGGTGTGGCTTGTTGACTCCGCCCCTAAGTGGGCGTGTATATAAACCAGGCTCCACCCCCTTCTCCTTCTTCCATTGTAAGAAAGTACCGAGTCGCTCGCTTGCCTCCTCAATTATCACTTTTCTTTCACAAATTTTTTCCTCTCTGATTGCTCTCCACTGCTTCATGTCTCATGTGCAAATCCCCTCATCAGACACAGTCCCCCTTGAAAGCTAATCCTGAACCATAAGCCTTCGATGAAGCATAGAAAGAGAAATGCTTCTGGTGATCGACTAGAACGGCTCGGAGGTGGGCTGAACTGTGACGGGGAGTTGTACACCACAGAAGTAGATGAACGGTGTTGTTCTGTGTTTGTAGGGCCGAACCGGTGTAAACTACAGGACATGTTGGCTAATCTGCGAGACGCAGAGGATTTGTCATCTATTCAGCCTCCGGTGGCGCCGCCGGTGCGTCCCAACTTACCCCGCCTCAACGAGCACCAGCTGGGCCGCACCGATGAGGGTATTCCTGCCTCAAACACCATCAGTTTATGATCATTTGTTTAAATTGTGGTTGTGATGACAGATCACTCTAAATTGTAATGATGTGTATTGTGAAAAGCGCTATACAAATACATGTGAATTGAGTTGAATGACCCCATCACTGCAAACGGCTCATGTGTGTGTGACTGTGTTGCAGTGGAAGCCCTGACCTTTCCTCCGTCCTCGGGAAAGTCCTTCATCATGGGTTCTGACGAGGCGCTGGAGAGCGAGCTGGGTCTCGGAGAACTCGCCGGGCTCACCGTGGCCAACGAGGCCGAGAATCTGTCCTACGACGTGAGTACAGGGTTATTATCCAGAACTAAAACTAAAACTTCCATTCCAGCAATACAAAACCCCTCACGAACTCCCGCAGACTTGACGACAGATTGTTAACGGTCGAAATCCGTACATTCACTATCCATCCATCCACCTCAAATATGGCTGATCACTGAAAACATGTAAGCAACTTTACCAGTCCGCTCGCTCTAATGCTAACAGATAAATGTGCACTATTATTAGGCGCATATCTAAGTGTTTGTGTGGGAAGAGTTGACCTCATGACACACACATCACTACATTTAACTTAAAATTTAACTTAAAATTCATACAGATAAGAGTAATGCAAACTGTAAAGGTTTTACTTTTTTTTTTTTAACAATAACAACAAAACGTTGTGCTGTGTAAAATAATGTTGTTTCTGACGATTCGGTCTCAGTGAACTTGAGCTGTAACTCAGTGTATACTTGCTTCACAGACATGAGGAATATATCTATAGAAAGCTTGAAATGTCTACATTTGAATGAACAGATTCAAATGGAAAATAAATATTCTCAGATTATGTATATAATCCGTATGAAATGAGCACATAGGCGGAGATGACGAGTCCGCATCGGGCCTTAAAGGGTTAGTTCACCCCAAAGATGAAAACTCTGTCAGTCATTACTCGCCCTCATGTTGTTCAACCCCGGAAGACTCTCGCTCATCTTCAGAACACAAATGAAGATATTTCTGATGAAATCTGAGAGCTGTCTCACTCCTCCATAGGCTTCTCTGTAATCGATATCCGCCATCCCAGAAACGTTAGTAAAGACATTGTTAAAATAGTCCCAGTGACTACAGCGGCTCAACCTTAAGTTCATCAAGCGACCAGAATACTTTATGTGCACAAAACACAAAAATAACGACTTTCTTCAACTCTTCATGTTCTTCTGTGTGTCTCTGAGTGAGTTCATGTAGTGTAACAGCGCAGCGCTTCTGGGTTGTACGTCAGAACGGAGGCTCACTATTGGCTGACGCTGGTCATGTGATGCGTGTGAAGCAGGCCAATAGTGAGCCTACGTTCTGATGTATTATCTAATTGTGTAGTTAAATTTAACAGCTGTTATTTCTCTCTATACTTTTTTATTTTTTCTTTCTTTCTTTCTTATTATTTATTTAACTATTGATTTTTTATTTAAATTTATATATACATCATCAGGTGTGTTCGAGTTGGTTGGGGAGGGACTGAAAATGTAAAAAAATGAAAACTCTGTACTAACAATAGCATTTGTCTTTTGAATATAAATAAAGAGAAAAAAAAAATGTTTAACGGCTGACCGATACAGACAGTCTAACACAGGGGTGGGCAAACTACGGCCCGCGGGCCACATTACGGCCCTTTAGGCTGTTTAATCCGGCCCGTCGAGTATTTAAAAAAATGTCTTAAGATCGCATTCATTTAGCCTTTTTCTTGCAATACTTTGCGTTATATATATATATTGCGTTGCATATATTTGACAATCGGAATATCAGATATTTCATGCCATAGCTAACAAATGTAAAAAAGGAAAAATGACATAAAAGCAGATCATCATTCATTCAGCGCTGTTGTGGCTGCGGTGTGTCACGTAACAAGCAATGACGCGTCACCATGGACGCGTGCATATGATACGCACTTTATGGCGTGTACTTGGCACGCACTCCGCACCCCTGATCCTAACCAAGGGGTTTACAGTGCGTAGCATATGCACACAAAAAACATTTTTGCGTATAAATGGCACGAGAAATACAATTTGTGGTATAGATACTGTAGGCACTTTCATGAGATCGTGTTTCATAATCTGTACTGGGCCGGCCCTCTGTCAAATTTTAAAACCCAGTGTGACCCTTGAGCCAAAAAGTTTGCCCACCCCTGGTCTAACAGAAGGATGGACAAAACCAGTGAAATATTAACTGAGTTCATCATATTTTATTACCATTTTCTAAACTATAGCAAATAAACTGATAATGTGAGAAATGTTGAAGGTGTCTGAGTAAACTTTGGTTTGACTGTATATATTAAAATGATGACCAGTGTGACTGTCAGTTCTTTCATCACCATGTCGATGTGTTCACTCCTCTCCTCAGATCACGAACAACAAAGATGCCCTGCGTAAGACGTGGAACCCGAAGTTCACCCTCAGGAACCACTTCGACTCGATCCGCGGCCTGGCGTTCCACCCGGTGGAGCCGGTCCTGATCACCGCGTCTGAAGAGCACACGCTGAAGATGTGGAACCTGCAGAAAACTGCCCCAACCAAGAAGTCAGTCTTATCTTTACACTGTCACATCTCTCTACACTGTTCTGAGAGGGTTGGGTACCGAACTCCCCACTTTTAATGGCAGCGACCCAATCACGACGCTACTACTGAGTGCCAGTTCACATTAAATCAATCGCCGCCAAATTTCGGTAGCTGAGAACACATCTAGAACACACATGTTCTGCGTGTCTGTGTGTTTCATTGACCTCACACACACACACACACACACACACACACTGAAGCACGCGTGACGCTCGCGGTGTTTTCCAGAGCCGCTCTGAGACTTTGAAATTTTACAATTTCATTTAAGAAAACTATCGTTATATCATTAACACACGGAGACTCAAAGGTCTTCACCACAACCTGTCAAAATAAACGTTCGTTTTAACTTGATAATATATACTTTTGTACAGAGAATTTAAATATCTCAATTTAATAATAATACTAACACTAATAATAATAATAAATTATCTTTTTCTTCTATGTTGTAATTTTAACAGTATAAAGCTCAGTTGTGCCACATGTTGTTTGATACAATTTAATATAAAAGATCAATTAAATTAATGTAAGATTACTAGAAAATTCACAACACTATCATTCATAGAATTATTTTTTATTACTAAAATGGTTGTTTTAATTCATATTCAAGTTCACAGACAATGGCAGACAGCGACCGATGCAGCTCTGGCATAATGTCAATAACACTTCTACAAATGACCGAAACGGTACCGTTGTGTACCGGCACTGAATTTCAGGAACCGGTTCAAATGTGAGCGGTCCCCAACCCTACCTGAGCCTGTGGAGCTCGTTCTCTCAGCCTATCGGAGCTTCTCTGAGCTTCTCTCGTCGGTTGCTGACACTCCTGTGTTTGTGGTTTCAGGTGTGCAGCTCTCGATGTCGAGCCCATCTACACGTTCAGGGCTCACAGGTACAGCTCCTCCACACTTTTATGTTGAGCAAATATTTCATAATGTTTTCAGGCTCTACTAGAACTTGAATGTTGATTATTCTCCTCATATTCTCCATTGTTGCGGCTCCTCTCTTCCCAGTCTGTCAGTAACGCTCTGTTTACTTCCTGTCTCTATGAAGCCCCTCCTTCTGAAAAGCACACTGTGCTCTGATTGGTCGGCTGGAGCGGTGTGTTGTGATTGGTCGAGCGCTTCGAGTGTGTTTGGGAAATGTCCCGCCCCTTACCATAACCGCCAGTTTAACACACTACTAACTAACTCAACCAGGCCCCGCCCCTTTATTCTGCATATTAATTATTATAATGAGGAATATTGTGACGTGTTCGTTCCCGGAAGAAACTCAAGACATTACACACTAAACACAGACGGAAACTGCTCTTTAATGGATCATCTGAACATGTTCTGGTGTTCTGGTCCGCAGGGGTCCGGTTCTGTGTGTGGTGATGAGCTCGACTGAGACCAGTGTTCAGCGGGGGTTTAGACGGATCCATTCAGAGCTGGAACACTCCCAACCCCAACATCGACCCCTACGACTCCTACGGTACGCTCCAGTGTGTGTGTGTGTGTGTGTGTGTGTGTGTGTGTGTGGGACTGATGCCTTGTCCAAATACCCACACTTGCACTCTTTACACTTCACCACTTGTCTACTTGCATGACGTATTTCCTCTATTTCCAAGTGTTCAAGTAGGCGTAAAGATTGTGTGTGTGTAGAACTTTTGATTACTCGAAGAGACACACTTATAGTTTTGCTTATCACTTTTATGATTTACAGATGCACTTTTATGATGGATGGATGTGCTTTGATGACTGACTCTCTCTCTCTCTCTCTCTCTCTCTCTCTGATAGAGCCGTCAGTGCTGCGCGGGTCATTGTGTGGACACACAGATGCAGTGTGGGGTTTGGTCTACAGCTCGGCTCATCACACACTGCTGTCCTGCTCCGCTGACGGGACCGTGAGACTCTGGAACGCTGCAGACGCTGCTCCCGCCATCGCCCTCTTCAACCAGAACCAAGGTCACACACAAAGATTTAACACTTCCGTTTGCAAAAAATATCGTTTTTATTTTATTTTTGTATTTTGTTACATTTTATAATAGTTTATGAATGATCTGTTTTCTCTTCTTTTTTTTTAAATGATGATGATTGTTAGATGATATCAGCATTGAAACTGAGCCCAAAATAACATAATAAAAGTCTTAAAGATGCCGTGTGTAAGTTTTAGCGGCATCTAGTGGTGAGGTTGTGAATCACACCCAACAGAAGTTATGGTGGCCGACAGGAAGTGATGTAGTCGTCTGAGAAAGCAGAGAGTAGCCAGTTAAACAATGAGGTTTCTTTACAAAGATAAATTAAGAAATTAGGTTTACTTAATTACTTAAGTTATTGCGAATATTATTGTCACTTGTTCATCATTGTGTCAGTGTTTTATTCGCTGACTTTAGCTGAAGCTTCTTTACACGAAGAACAACATAGTGACATACGTGTTTTCCGCTCACGGCCACCGTAGACATGTGGATGTAAGCGGACCCGTGGTGTGTGTAGAGAGAAATGCCTCATTATAAGCTAATAAACACATAACGCTTCATTATGTAAGATCTTTATACACCACTGAAAACATAGTTATGTATATGATATTGCATTTCTGTCAACAGATCCTCCTAAATATTACACACTGCACCTTTAAAGAAAGATTTACCACACTACAGTTTACACAAAAATAAATAAATAAATATATTTATATTTGTATCTTTTTAATTTATTTTTAATTTTTATTAATGAATAATCTTTTTTGTTTGTTTTATTATTGTCATTAATGATGATGGTGAGATGATATTAGGATTGAAATTCACCCCAAAATGACATAAAATAAAATATTTTAAGTCATTCTTTAATTCTTTAAGACTTTTATTATGTTTTATTATTTTATTTAATTTTTTGCTGTCATTCATGATTATGATTATGATTATGATTAGCTCATATTGGGATAGAAACACGCCCCAACATAATAGAGTCTTAAAGAATGATTAGCACACATCAGTGTATTTACAAAAATCTAAAACTGTGTTTTCTGAATGCTCTTCTGTCGTGTGAAACGTGTGAAACGTGTGAAAGCTCAAGCACATGTGACCCGTGTGTGTTTCCCTGCTCCAGAAATGGGCGTCCCGTCGTCAGTGGATCTAGTGTGCTGTGACCCGGCTCACATGGTCACGGCCTTCAGTAACGGCAGGACCGGCATCTTCAACATGGAGACCCGACAGATGATCCTGGAGCTGGAGTCGCAGACCGCCGGGAAACCCGGTAATATTCCCACACATGCCACATCAGCGCATCATCAACACATCAGCGCATGAGCAGCACTGTTTATAACTCTACTACACACAGCACATATTAATATCTAATCTTCTGACGAGAACAGAACGCTTGACGCTTAAAATCCTTACAATTTAAAAAATATATGTATTTTTCAGAGTGGTTAGAATTCCATTTTTAAACGATTAATGGCAACACTTACAATAATGTTCTATTTGTTAACATTAATTAAGTACATTAACAAGAACTAACAACCAACAAAACTTCTACAGCATTTATTAATCTTTGTTCATTTCAACATTTACTAAAACATGAATAATAATACATTTTTAATATCAAACGTTGTACATTAGTGATCTAACAATGAACAACTTTTTATTAACTAACAGAAAGATTAATAAATGATATAAAATAAATTGCTCATTGTTAGTCTGTGCTAGCTAATGCATTAGGCAATGTTAACAAATCACACCTACCAGTTTATTATTTGTTTTATTTGTAGTTATTTATTTGTACACTGGTATGTATTAATTCCAAGCAATAATAAAAAATAAAACCATCTCAAGATTAAAGTCATTATAATGCAAGATTAAACTTGTTAAATTTCGAAATAAAATGTTGAGAATAAACGCAACATTGTATTTCGACTTTTTTTCTCAAAATTTAACCAGTTTTTTCTCAAAATACAACGACTTTATTCAAAAAATTTGATGAGTTTATTCTCAACATTTTATTTCAACTTTTTTCTCAAAATTTAACGAGTTTTTTCTCAAAACACAACGACTTTATTCTCTACATTTAATGAGTTTATTCTCAACATTTTATTTCAACTTTTTTTCTCGAAATTTAACACGTTTTTCTCAAAAACTACTTTATTCTCAAAATATAATGAGTTTGTTCGCAACTTTTTATTTAAACTTTTTTTCTCGAAATTTAGCGAGTTTTTTCTCAAAACACAACGACTTTATTTTCTAAATTTAATGTTTATTCTCAACATTTTATTTCAACTTTTTTTCTCAAAATTTAACGAGTTTAATCTCGCATTATAATGACTTTGATCTCGAGATGCTTTTATTTTTTTGTTATTGCTTGGCCCTAATCCTCTTCCGTAAATTCCTGTTATTGGTACGTGACACAAAAAAAACCCTAAAACTGCCCCATAAATCATAAAAAAAAAAACTAAAACTACAAAAAATTTTGTTTTTTTTTGTTTTTTTTCTAAAACTACAACAAATTTTGTTTTTTTTTGTTTTTTTTACTAAACTTGCCCAAAAAAACAAACAAAAAAACGTTCCTATAAATAGCAGATGAGCGACTGGTAACGTCCCATGATCCTCTCTGACCTCTGACCTGTTTGATTTTCAGATGCGCCGTGTCAGATCAATAAAGTCCTGAGCCACCCGACGCTTCCCATCACCGTCACGGCACAGGAGGATCGGCACATACGCTTCTTCGACAACAACACCGGTAACAGAGGACATCAAGAGTTATGATGATGTTGATGATGATGTATATTCTCACGTTGATGGTTCTTCTCAGGCAAGTGTGTTCACTCTATGGTGGCTCATCTTGATGCTGTAACCAGTCTCGCGGTGGATCCCAACGGACTCTATCTGATGTCCGGCAGTAAGTTCACGCTTCCATACGGATCAGAATCATGTAAATGCTTTTAATGCAATTCTTTTATGAGGGAAAGATCAGAAACGGGTCAAAAGAACCCGAAAAACATAACTTTTACTCTGATTTTACTTTGCTTATAAGTAGAGATTGACCGCTTTTACCGATATTTTACCCGATATTTAAAGTCCCCCTGTGGTGAAAATCCAGCTTTTAATGTAGTTTATGAGTGTATGTGGTGTTTTTAATATGCTTTAAGACAAACCATGTGTAAGTTCATAAGTCGACACCATTGCTGAGTATTCCTCCTAAAACTGCAGTGAACCAAAGACAGTCTCAAAAACACGGTTTGAAATCACTGGTGTTTCTGACGTCTCAAACTAACTTGTAACCAATCAGATCAACGTGTGATCGTCAACCAGTGGATCTCTGAGCTGAGTGAGTGAGTGGAGGCGGGGCTCATTTGCATATTCATAGAACCGCGCATACTAAATGAGGCAAGGGTGTCGAGTTACATTCAAGATAGTTTAAGGCATGAGAAATACACTTATTTTCAGCTGAAAACACACAGTCGTTCTGTTTAGTTTCTAGCTCATGGTTTCTGTTGCCTAAGTTCTGGTTTGTTGCCATGGTTTCTCATTAGTTCTCACCTGTTCCCTGTTTCTTAAGTTATTAGTATATATCAGGTGTTTATTGACTACAGGGGGACTTTAAACAGTTTGTTCAGATTAGTGCTGTGTTTATAATTGTCAAAAACAAATAAACTGATAAATATCGGTTCTGTATGTCAGTTATCGACACATAAACATGCAAATAAATCTATCGGTTATCAAAATAAATCAACATCAGTCAATCTCTACTTATGAGCACCGTTATCATTCTGTTTATTAAGTGTGTGTGTGTGTGGATCAGTCAGAGGAAGTTGTTGATGTGTGTGTGTGTGTGTGTGTGTGTGTGTCAGGTCACGACTGCTCCGTGCGTCTGTGGAATATGGAGAGCAAGACGTGCATCCAGGAGTTCACGGCTCACCGGAAGAAGTTCGACGAGTCGATCCATGACGTGGCGTTTCATCCCACCAAATGCTACATCGGCAGCGCGGGAGCCGACGCCCTCGCTAAAGTCTTCGTATGACCTCTGACCTCCGACCTCCGACCCAAACTGCTTCCACGAACTCGAAGCTGATGATCCGGGCAGGCCTGGTGCTCGAGGGGAAGCACACACACACGCACACACACACACACACACACACACGAGGAGCGTCTCGGCTCCTCCTCCGTTCAGCCTCACAGGAAGTTACACTCTTCCTAGATTAATTTTGTTATTATTTTCCTTTCATGATTTCTCTCTGACGTAGCGTGTCACTCTCTCTGATTCCTCTCCTTTTAAACGACGTGCCTTTTGCTTCAAACAGTCTCGAGAAAGTCGGGCTCTCTCCGCTCCTCTCATGCGAGTGGAAACAAACTTTTAAACTCACCGAATACGTCAAATTACTGCGAATCATCGAGAGCGATCTGGTCTATAAACACTGAAACGCAGAGAATATGATCCTCTCGTCCGGCCGATGTTAATTTATTCAAAACAATTTGTACATAATATAACATAAAAACGATGCGGCTCAGAAACTTACTACGATGTTTGTGTGGGAATATAAACCAATCAAACGCTCTTTCACCCCAAGATCACATGACAAACGGCGCATTAAGATCTTTCATAATGTTCAACACAATACTGGATCTGTGCTCGTTTTCTTTGTTAAATATACTTCAAGTCTTTGATTCTGTGGTGACTCCGTCTCTGACGGGCTTCTTGAGATTCAACCATCATAAGCGCTACGTTGAATTAATAATATTAATATGTTTACGCGTAAACCTGCAGTTTCTCCTGGATCTGATCAAACTCCGTTTGCCTGTTTATGGATGTTTTTATTTTTAAAAACGGCGCGTCTGTGAAACCCTCTCCGGTCAGATCTTTAACGCTGATCGTTTGATTAGAGTTTATGAATATTTGTGATTATGCGGAAAAAAGTCTTATAATAGTTTGAATGTGTTGCAGTTTTTGACAAGCTGTACTCAAAGTACAACGATTCGGAAGTCTATAATTGTCTGAAATCTGTGATGTTTATTTATTTTTTGCCTTTTTCATCTTTTTTTTGCCTGTAATGCCAAATGAATAACTAGTGATCTGGGCCTCGGTGACGTCGGGGTCGTCTTCATCCTCGCCGACTCGCGCGCCGGCGCTGGTTTGTGTGTTTGGACTCGGTGACGTCGGGGTCGTCCTCATCCTCGCCGACTCGCGCACCGGCGCTGGTTTGTGTGTTTGGACTCGGTGATGTCGGGGTCGTCCTCATCCTCACCGACTCGCGCGCCGGCGCTGGTTTGTGTGTTTGGACTCTGTGACGTCGGGGTCGTCCTCATCCTCGCCGACTCGCGCGCCGGCGCTGGTTTGTGTGTTTGAGATGTAATAGTTTGGAACAGATGCTAGTGTTTTTTATCATTGTATGACTGGTGGTCGGTTGCTAATAGATCGTAACCCACGTTTTGCAGGTTGAGGTTTTTTATTTGAAACTCTTCTGCTTTATTGGTCTGTGATTACTTGAACTCTCTAGACGTGCGTGTGCAGGTCTGCGTGTTTTTAACTGCTAGGATAGAGACTTTCTGCTTTTATGGGGATCGTTTGCCTTTAAATTATGACATGAGCACTACAAGAGAACTGAGTGTTTGTGTGTTTCCTTCAGCCAGAGGTTTGCTACTCGACCAAATGTTGTTAAAGGACTAGTTCAGCCAAACTTGAAATCTGTCAGCGTTTACTCGCCCTCAAACCCGTGGGACTTTCTCTCCCAAACATTTTTTCGACATCTTTTTAAGTTGACTGTGACTTTTTTATCCAATTCTGAATTTTTTCTCAAAATTCTGGGGGTAAAAAATTGCGAATAATTTCTCGCAACTCCAAATTTAAAACTCACTATCGAATTTTTTCCTCAGAATTGAAAAAACAAACTAGGAATTACGAGGAAAATGCGATTGGGCTTTAATGTCTGAATTGCGATATACAGTATAAGCTTGAAATTCTGTGGAGAACATTTTCAAAATTGTGAGATATATATATACTCGCTATTAAAAATGGTAATTATGACTTTTAATCTCAAAGTTTTGAGTCTACAGGTGAAACTCGAAAAATTTGCATATCGTGCAAAAGTTCATGAATTTCAGTGATTCAACTTAAAAGGTGAAACTAATATATAGACTCATTACATGCAAAGTGAGATTTCAAGCCTTTCTTTGTTATAATTTTGATGATTATGGCTCATAGCTTATCCAAACCCTAAATTCAAAATCTCTGAAATTTTGAAAATGTTCATAAGCTGAAAGCGATAATCATCAAAATTATAACAAATAAAGTCTTGAAATCTCACTTTGCATGTAATGAGTCTATATATTAGTTTCACCTTTTAAGTTGAATCACTGAAATTCATGAACTTTTGCACGGTATGCTAATTTTTCGAGTTTCACCTGCATATTCTCCTAATTGTGAGAAAAAACATTGACTTGTGAGATACTTGCAATATTTTCTTTTTAAAGTAATTGCAACTTTTTTTCACAGTTGTCATTTTTTCTGAATTTTGAGTTTATCTCCCAGTTCTGAGGGGAAAAAATCAATTGCGAATAATTTCTCGCAATTCCAAATTTAAAACTCACAATTTACTTTTTTCCCCTCAGAATTGTAGGACAAAGTAGGAGAAAAAATGACAGGTTTATAAAGTCTGAATTGTGAGATATTGTCTATTCTTGCAATTAAAACTGGTAATTGTGACACTTAATGAGCTGCTCATGTTGCAGTGTTGGAGACAGCACCTCCGACGCGATTGGAACACGAGGGTGATTAAATAGTTAATTTTTTCATTTTGGTTCTTCTCCTTTAAATCTGAGGCACGTTTGCCGTTAAGCTCGTGTACAGAGCGCGCGCTGGTTTGGGACGTTGAAAGGGAACCGCGTGCGTGCGCGTGCGTGTTTTCGTACTAGTAAATATATTTTCTGATTTCGTTCATTTTCGGTGCGTATTAATTTTAGATATATAAGAAAGAATCTCAATATGTATAGTTTTAAAGTATTGATCAACAATCTATTTATGAACCAGAATACAGTGTATATTAACCTGCGAAGCTAACAGTGAAGATTAATCGATATTTGTGCTAGAGAGAGTAGTTCGCGCCACCTGCTGGTCAGAGATGGGAACTGTACAGCTGACTCGGCTACTGAACATACTAAAGTGCTAAACGGAGATTTGATAACCGGTTACTGATCGATCGACGCGCTTCAATGATTATCGGAAACGTTAAAGAGTTGAGATGGAGAATTTAAAGGGAGTTTGATTGGACGATCGGACTGTGACGTCACGAACGAGACCGGTTCCGGTTCCGCCTGTATAGAGCTGTCACTGAACTTTTACCCTTTTGCTTGTATAGAGAGAGAGTGGAAAGATTGTTAATAAATGCTATACTCCTCTTGTACATATTTTATTATTGATATTACAGTTTATTCTTGATTTCTTGTTGTATTCTTTTTTTTTTCCTCAGATGGACATTTATCAATATAATACAATAATAAAATAATATGTTGTATTTCACGTGTGTTTTGTATTTTTTGTGATTCATGCTGTGACTTTCCATTTACCTACTGGGTTCCTGCGCTCATGGAAAACCTGGAAAAGTCTTGGAAATTGTGTCACTCACAGCTGATGTTGCAGTAAGTCACCGCGGCCACTAGAGGGCGCTGCAGGATTCATTATTTCAGTAGACTGAAATTCATAATTGTTATTTTTTTTTTTTCATAAGCTGTCACTGTTTTGAAAGAAATTAATACATTTGTTTATTAAAGACGCATTAAAATGATCAAAAGTGTCAAAAAAAAAGACATTTATAATGTTAAAAGATTCTATTTAAAATGCTGTTCTGATCTTTCTATTCATCGGAGAATCCCGGAAAATAAGCGATATATCACGGTTTCCATACAAATATGAAGCAGCGCAACTGTTTTCAGCTCTGATCACAGACATTTGTATTTTTGGCTGAACTATAATCTCATGTGAAACTCAAATGCAAGTACAAAAATACTTTTTCATGCCGTTTCCATTAGAAACACGATTAGTGCGGAGAAGTATTCTCGTCATAATGAGGTGAAATATTCCTCTCGTGTTTCTGACAGATTTACATCAGTGAGTCTCAGCGGCTGAAAGGTTATTTCTCAGATTAATGTAATGAAGAGCAGCGACTCTGCGAACGCGTCCCGTTAATGACACCAGGATAAATCACGTCTGGCTCTCCAAATATCTCTCATTACAACATCAGTCCCGTGTTCTGCTAAAGCCAGTCTGTGCTGGAGCTGAAGAGGTCTGTGGATCAGCTCAGTGTTTAGTACATTAAGTGTTTAGTACATTAAGTGGCTAGTTCAAAATGTCTTTTTATTCTGATGACGTCAATAATTGATTAGCATAATTGACTGCAAGCATAAAAGACACGAGCGCGGCTGCTTACTGTACTTTACTCTTATATAGCAGCTGAAAGTAGTTCATAAAAAAAGTAGGCAAAAAGTTCCCGGATGAGCAATACGAGATTTTTTTTTTTTTTTGTCTTTTTATTTGTAATTATTATCTTCATTTAAAAGAAAGTAGGCAAAAAGTTCCCGGATGAGCAATACGAGATTTTTTTTTTTTTTTGTCTTTTTATTTGTAATTATTATCTTCATTTAAAAAAAAAAATTTATTCAAGAAACAGATGCAAATATACACACATTCAGGAGAACATAAGAGAGTTAAATAACATTGGTATGTACAGTGTCAAATATATCCTAAAATATTATTGTCAAAAAAAACATTCGTATGTAAAGTCAGATGTCTAATGGAAGTAATAAGACACATACATATGAAGAGGACAAATAAAAGACAAAAAGGATGACAGAATAAAACTTTTTATCTCACAATTGCGAGATTGCATCTCGCAATTCTGACTTTATTTCTCAGAATTGCTAAATATAAAGTAAGAATTGCGTGAAATAAAGTCACAATGGCGTCTTAAAGTCAGAATTCTGACATTTTTTCTCACAATTCTGACTTTTTTCTCACAATTCTGACTTTTTTCTCACAATTGCCATATATCAAGTCAGAATTGAGACTTTCTCAGAATTGCGAGATATGAAGTCAGAATTGTGAGAAATAAAGTTGCAATGCGAGATATAAAGTCCAATTCTAAGGAAAAAGACGGACTTTTTTAAATTTATTAAATATTTATAATATTTTTTTTACCTCAGAATAGTTTATATCTCACAGTTATGACTTTATATCATGCAATTCTTACTTCATATCTCGCAATTGTGAGAAAAAAGTCAGAATTGTGAGATAAGTCGCAATTGCGAGAAAAAAAGTACGAATTCTGACTTTATAAGACGCCATTGCGACTTTATTTCACGCAATTCTGACTTTATATTTCGCAATTCTGAGAAAAAAGTCAGAATTGTGAGATAAAAAGTCGCAATTACTATTATTTATTTATTATTCAGTGGCGGAAACAAGCTTCCATAATCCCATGAGGCCACAGGAGAGGAGTTCTGAACGCCAGAGAAACGACGCAACTGGCAGGTCACATGATCATGACAACATGGCGAATGTAGGACATTCAGATCAAGTACGAAATAAGAGCGTATGCGAGTCTCTGAAAAAAAAACAACAGCTGGAATGTCATCATTATGTTTGATTATTAGTCCACTGTAAAACTGATCATGCAGAAAAAAAACGTAAGTCCTGGAGACATGAAACTGGCAGGTCTCAGTTTGGGGAGACATTGCTAAGGTATGCCCCGATTTTCCTGTTATCTCTGTAGAGCTGCTTTTAAAAAGGGCTATATAAATAAAGATAACTTGAAGGTATGCCCTGATTGGCCAATAGGGGGCGCCATCAAAAACGCGAAACTCAAAAACGCGCGTTTGTCAGAGACTCGTGTGTAAGCATGCTTGAAGAAGTTAATGTGCCTTTAGTGGTTCACTAGTAGTAAACACTTTTGAAATGAAAGTGAGCCGATGAGTGGTCCTCTGCTGCCATACTGTTCATAATGTTAATTTAGTCACTTATACAATCCTTTTCGGAGGTTTTGCTTTTTGTGTTCATTTTTACACATTATAAAATCACTATTATAACAATTACAATCACATTTTGTCAAAGTTTATAACTTTTTTCCGAAGGTATCAGTTTTGACAATTGTACCACATTATGATTGTAAAACCTGAAAAGGTGTTATACAGCAGTACCTACTCCAGAGAGTATGCGAGTCTGAAAGAAAGAAACAGTGGAATGTCATCATCATGTTTGATGTTTCGAATTTAATGTCTTGTGATGAAGTGCTTAAACACAAAACTGTCTTTAATAATGCTGTCTTACACAGTTGTTAAAAAACAATATTTCACATTTACATCCATTTACAAAAATAGCTTTTCCTGCTGCTTACATCATTAGCATGAAACTGAAGTCGCTCACATATCATTTACTTGTATTTATTTATTTTTCTCCGTTTCCTTTGATGCTATTATGAATGTAATAGATACTAGTTGAATACATTGTGATCCTCTGATGCTGTTATTGTTCTGTTATGCAATAAAAAAAAATCAAAACAGAAAAATCAAAAAACAGAAAAATCGGCACGATCACTCCTGATCTACAGTCTGACGCACTCGTACTCGGGCGTATCTGACGGCTCGGGCACGTTGATGGAGTACACCTGTTGACTGGCAGGGGGCGGAGTCTCGGGACGGCTGCCCACACCTGAGTCCGGGCTGGGGGCGGGGTTTGCCGGCTCTCGTTCTGAGCGGTACTTCTCGATCTGTAGTAAGTTGCGGTTCTCCTCGGGTCTCCTGAAGCGCTGCCGCGGGGCTCCGGGCGACGCACCGTCCGCCTTCCCCTTGATCTTCTTGAAGCGTTTGAGTTTGACGGTGTCTTTTCCGTCGCCTCTACACGGCAGCAACACGCTCACGTCTTTGCGGAACTTGGAGCTCAAGCCGAAGTAGATGAGCGGGTTGTAGAAGCTGGCAGACTTGGCGAAGAGTCGTGTGAAGATGCTGGTGAGACTGGGCACGTGGAAACCCCACGCGGACCACATGGACACCACGGCGTACGGAGACCAGGCCAGGATGAACGCCGTGCAGATCACAATGGACACCTGAGGACCAAACAGAAGCGAGTGCCACATTAATTACATAATTAGGGGTTCAAGCGCTATTGTAATTGTTAAGATTATTATTATTATTCCGCTGTAAAACTGATCATCCAGACAGAACCGTAAGGCCTAGACATGAAACTTGTAGGTCTCAATATGGGGAGACATTGGCAGATGGAGCTGGATATATATTCTGCTGCCTGAATCATAATCATACACTGTTGGTTCATTGGCCAGAGGAGAATTCATGACTTTCTGTCACTGATGACTTGAAGGTATGGCCCTGATTGGCCAATAGGGGGCGCCACAGTGATCTAAAACGCGTTTAGACCGTTTGTCAGAGACTCATGCGTAAGCATGCTTTATGAAGTTAACGGAAAATGTGCCTTACTTTCGTGGTTAACTAGTAGTAAACACTTTTAAAATGAAAGTGAGCCAATGAGTGGTCCTCTGCTGCCATCTACTGGTTTTACTGTTAATTTATAATATTGTTAAAATGTTTTTGTCATTCCATTCACTAATACAGTCCTTTTCACAGGTTTTGCTTTTGCATTTATTTTTAGACATTATAAAATCCCTATTATAACATTTACAATCACATTTTGTCAAAGTTTATCACTTCCTATGGTATCAGTTTTGACAATTGTGCCTCATGATTAATGTGAAACCTGAAAAACATCATATTTCTCTGTCTCTTTCTCTCTCATTTTATTATAACTCTAAAATAAAGAACGAGCGTGTCCAATCTGAATGCTTGCGTATCTTATTCCAACGTTACGCTCCAGACCATAGTAAAGTCAGACTCACAATAGTGACGTCCCTCTCGATCTTGCGCTGTCTGTCGGTCAGGTCGCCCTCCGCTGACATGGCATTGCCTCGCTTCACCGTGTTTATGATGGACACGTAGGAGAACAGCATGATCAGCACGGGGATGAAGAAACAGAAGATGAGGATGGAGATGATGTAGGACTTGTGGATGGTGGAATAATTCGCTTTGACCCAGTCGATCTCGCAGGTGCCGTATCCTCGATCTGTCAAACAGCGAGAAAGAAACACTTTTCTACATGCATATATATACGTGTGTGTGTGTGTGAGTGAGTGAGTGAGTGAGTGCGTGCGTGCGTGCGTGTGAGAGTGAGTGAGTGAGTGAGT
Source organism: Leuciscus waleckii (assembly GCA_900092035.1). Taxonomy (NCBI): domain Eukaryota; kingdom Metazoa; phylum Chordata; class Actinopteri; order Cypriniformes; family Leuciscidae; genus Leuciscus; species Leuciscus waleckii. The sequence goes on from FLSR01000379.1 coordinate 32,318, forward strand.
GAGTGAGTTAGAGAGAGAGTTACGTGCGAGAGTGAGTGAGTGAGTGAGAGAGTGAGTGAGTGAGAGTTACGTGCAAGAGTGAGTGAGTGAGTGTGTGAGTGAGTGAGTGAGAGTGAGTGAGTGAGTGAGTGAGTGAGT
>FLSR01000379.1:38483-51508 GCA_900092035.1 Leuciscus waleckii
CATAAATGACGGAGTAATTTAAGTTTATGTTGCTGCTATGTGAAAAAAATCCATCAAAACGCGTCGGCGCGTTTCTCGACCTCAGAGGGTTAAAGGGATACTCCACTTTTTTGGGAAATAGGCTCATTTTACACTCCCCCAGAGTTAAACAGTTGAGTTTTACCGTTTCCGAATGCATTCAGCCGATCTCCAGGTCTGGCGGTACCACTTTTAGCATAGCTTAGCATAGATCATTGAATCGGACATGACCATTAGCATCTCTCTCAAAAAATGACCAAAGAGTTTCGATATTTTTCCTATTTAAAACTTGACTCTTCTGTAGTTACATCGTGTTCTAAGACCGACGGAAAATGCAAAGTTGCAATTTTCTAGGCTGATATGGCTAGGAACTACACTCTCATTCCTGCGTAATAATCAAGAAACTTTGCTGCCGTACCATGAGTGCAGCAGGCGTAAGGTTATGACCCAGCGCCTATAGTCCCCAGCTCGGTAACCAATGAGTCCAGCTGGGGACTATTTTCAGGTGCTGCGTCATATCATTACGCCTGCTGCACTCATGGTACGGCAGCAAAGTTTCTTGATTATTACGCAAAATGTAAACGCTACATTTTAGCTTAAAAAAACAACAAAAAATAATAAGGTTTGCATAACGTTGCTGGAACGTTATCTTAAGGTTAGCATAGCGTTGCCGGAACATAGCATAACATTGCTGAAACATTGGCATAACGTTGCTGGAACATTAGCATAACGTTGCTGAAACATTGGCATAACGTTGCTGGAACATTAGCATAACGTTGCTGGAACGTTATCTTAAGGTTAGCATAATGTTCATGGAAAGTTATCTTAAGGTTAGCATAACGTTGCCGGAACCTTAGCATAACATTGCTGAAACATTGGCATAATGTTGCTGGAACATTAGCATAACGTTGCTGGAACATTATCTTAAGGTAAGCATAACGTTCCTGCAACGTTCTTTCCCCCAAAATGTAATTAACAATACAACATTCAAAGAACATTAAAATGTCCACTTTCTTTCAGGTTAAAATGTTATTTTAAGGTTAGAAAAAAAATTCTGTGCACCATTCGTTCAACTTAATTTTTTTATTAACACAACCATGTGAATTATAAGCGAATTTCATATGATTATCATACATTTAAACACTACATTATAGCTTAAAAAAACAACAACAAATATTTTCATATAAGCATTTAAATTAAATGAAAACAGTGTTTAAGGGTTAGTTCACCAAAAAATTCTGTCAGTAATTACTTACCCTCATGTTATTCCATCCCCTTAAGGCACACCTTAAGTTGTTTTTCAGGTTCGAAAACGCGAGGTGCACAGCTTTTACCATCTCACAGAACGAGCAGTGCGCTGCGTTTTTTATGTTGCTAGGCAACCACTGAAACAGCTGTCCTTGTCAGTCACGTAAACGTCAAATCAGCCTTTTATTAACTTTATTTACTTTCTGTTAACATTGTGGTAGTTACGGTTCGTGAAGTCGTTAAGCTCCCGGTAACCCGCGAGAGCACCACAAGTTTATCCTTCATCATCGCACTCTCCGGGCGTTCAAGCAACTGTACTTTTCATTACTAAAACGGAGGGCCCGCCTCTCCATTCAATCGATTGGACAGTGGAAAAAAACGCGATGACGTCGGGCGCTTTTTCCGCTCGGAGTTGCTTTTTTTTTTGATCTCAAAAACACGAGGCGCAGCAGGCGCATAAACAGCGCGCAGAATGCTCGTTGCCATAGAAAACCAATTGAAAATAGGCGCCTCTCACTGCAAAAAACGCGTCAGGTGTGATCGGCCCCTAAGACTTCCGTTCATCTTCAGAACACAAATTAAGATATTTTTTGATGAAATCTGAGAGCTTCCAGGCAATTTCATTCTGGCGAGTTTATCAAGCAAGGACAATAATTTTTGTGCACAAAAAAAAACTAAATAACGACTTTATTCAACTATTCATGTGTTTGGCTTGAACAATCCGTCAAAAATCATGAAAATGACTTGACATCCAAGCAGATAAGTGAAGTTTATGGCTTTATATGGACATTGGGATTTAACTTGTATGAGTATTTCCCATTATTTTGGATTTTTGGGGCACTTTTGATAATACATGTCAAGAGTGTGAAAACCAGCCAAATTCAAAATGGAGGATGTCAAGAAAGCTCTGGAGAACTGGCAAAGAAAATTGATGGAATGGCTGAAAATGTGGGCAAGATAATTAAGCGGTTTGGTAGAGGATGTAAAGAAACTAAACAACCTACTTGCACAAAAGGATGAGAAAATTGCAGAGTTGGAGAAAAGAGTTGATGACTTGGAGCAATATACAAGAAAAGAAGATGTGGTCATCAGTGGCCTAAAAACAACACACCGCACCTACTCCAATGTCATCTGAGGGGAGAGCAGCAAAGTCATGATGTCATGTTGGCAGAGAGGGAGAAAAACAGACGCTGGAGGAGCAGGTGATTAAGTTCTTCAATAGCAGGGACATCTCTATTCACAAGGAGAGTATCGCTGCTTGTTATACCCTCCCCAAAAGAAACGGACAAATGGAAAGAACCATCATTCTGAGATTTGAAAACAGAAAATATAACTTTTGAAACAAGGAAAAAAGTTAAAGGACACGCAGGTGTATGTGAATGAACATCTCACGAAAAGGAATGCTGAAATAGCTAAACATGCAAGGGCACTGAAGAAACAAAGGAAAATCCATTCAACATGGACAAGGGATTGTAAAATTTGGATACGTACAAATGCTTCATCTGGTGAGGAGATGAGGGTCCTGCTAATCCGGGACCTCAAAGACCTGGAGAAATATGGCATTGTTTAGCCAACAAGAACACTCTCTTGAGGCCCAGATCTATCTGATAGAGGTTTGTTTCACACATAAAGAGCCCAACTTGGTGGTGGTGAGCAGATCTACACCTACTTGGAACAACCCTGCTACAGATTATGAAGGTTTTTTCTCCCTTTTTGGTTGAGATTGATGGTTGACTTGCTGTTTTTCCAGGTGCTTTTCTTTGTGTTCCAGAGACTTGTATTGAACCCACTTTCTTATAGCAATATGCCTACCTGTCGAATTTTAATATTGCAGCTTCTCAATTTTTTTGTGGATTTCTCTTGGATGAATTACTCTATTGTCACTTTCACTGGTGTGTATGTGCGCTGATCTGGATGTGTGAGATTGGGAAGATGTTCGCGATCACATTGAACAATTACTATGCAGGAACGAGATATAGACCCGGAAAGTAATTTTTTTGACCAAGTAACTAGAAATTGTTTTTATTATACTGAACACCAACTTAAGGAAAAATTCAACTTAGAGAATGGTATATCAATTGTAGCCTACATTTTAACAGTAGGAGTCTATATGCAAACTTTGATAAAGAGACTATTTGCAACATAATACCATGCAATTTAATATAGTCGCTATTTCTGAGAGCTGGCTCAGTTATGACAAAGGGACTCACTTTGAATTAGAAGGCTATCACTTACATTTTGTGAATAGAGTAAACAAAAGGGGTGGGGGAGTTGCAATGTTTGTAGATAGTAGGTTAAAGTATATGATTGTTGAAAGTATGACGACTGTTATTGATGACATTTGTGAGTGTATAACGGTGGAAATCGATATGGGTAAAATGAAGAATGTTATCGTTAGCTGTGTTTATAGAGCACCCAACTCTGGCATTGAAAGGTTTAAAGAAGTGTTTGAGGCCATGGTTTTGAATGCCAAGCAGAAGGTTGCTTAATTTTGTGGGGATTATAATATAGATTTCTTAAATCCAAGAAAATCACCTGCAATAGAAGAGTTTATAGATGCAATGTATAGTACAGGCCTATATCCATGTATAACCAAACCGAGCAGAATTACCACCCACTCAGCAACAGTAATAGATAATATCTTTACAAATAACATGAGTAGTAATTTAGAAAGTGGATTGTTAATAAATGATATCACTGACCATCTGCCAATATTTGTATTCCATGAATGCAAACACGGTAATTTAGATACCAGCAAAATAAATATACAGAGGAGATTAAGAACAGATCACACCCTGAATAAATGAAAAAAATGACTTGTTTGCTCAAGATTGGAAGCATGTTTATGAAGAAGGGGATGTTGACTTAGCCTTAACTCATTTCTAAATACCTTTTTGACTTTGTATTATAAAAATTGTCCAACTCAGCAATCAGAGATAACATCTAAACATCCAATAAACCCTGGGTCACAAGGGGTCTGATGAATGCTTGTAAAAAAAAGAATATTTTATATAAAGACTTTGTTAAGCATAGAACTGAAGAGAAAGAAATTAAATATAAGATACATAATAAATTAACAGCTATCTTAAGAAAATGTAAAAAAGATTATTATAGTAGATTGCTGGAAACTAATAAAAATAATATAAAGGGTACGTGGAACATTTTAAACTCAATTATCAGAAGGAAAAAAAACAAGTACTGGATTTCCAAACGAATTTATTGATAATGGTAAAATAATTAAAAACAGGGATGAAGTCGTGGCTGGCTTCAATGGATTCTTTGTGAATGTAGGCCCTAATCTGGCTGATGAGATAATCCCTCCACAAGAGGGCGATGTCTCACAATTTTTTGAAGAAAGAAATCCAGCAACTATTTTTTTGAGAGACACTGATAAAACTGAAGTACTTGATATTGTTAATAACTTTAGGAATAAAACATCAAGAGACTGTAATGATATTGATATGTTATTAATTAAACAACTAATTGTAGCAATAGTAGATCCCATAGTATATATTTCCAATCTTTCTCTGAAATTGGGTTCTTTTCCCACAAAGATGAAAATAGCTAAAGTCGTTCCTATCTTTAAAGCTGGTGAACAGAATCTTTACACTAACTATAGGCCAATTTCATTGCTTCCCCAATTTTCAAAAATTCTGGAGAAGATATTTTCCATCAGATTGGATAGTTTTATTGATAAATATGGGATCTTAACTGATAGTCAATATGGTTTTAGATCAATTCGTTATTGGTGTATTCATTGACCTTAAAAAGGCCTTTGATACAATAGATCATCACATTTTCCTTCAAAAATGGGAAACGTATGGAATCAGGGGAATAGGGCTAAATTGGATAAAAAGCTATTTAGAACATAGACAACAATTTGTGCAGATGGGGAGGAAAAGTCAAAGCTCCAAAATACAATATATGGTGTACCACAAGGTTCAATACTAGGACCAAAATTATTTATATTATACATAATGATATTGTTAAAACTTCTGACTTGTTGAAATTTGTAATCTATGCAGATGACACAAATATATTTTGTGAAGGAGAGAATCTCCAACATTTGTTGAAGATTGTCTCTGAAGAGTTGGTTAAGCTTAAATTGTGGTTTGATTTAAACAAATTATCTCTTAATATAAAGAAAACTAAATTTATGATTTTTGGGAAACGTAGAATTCCTGAAGATTTAACTATTGAAGTAATGTGTGATAACACCAGATTAGAAAGAGTTTATGAAAACTCCTTTCTGGGAGTAATAATTGATCATAAGCTCAGCTGGAAACCACAAGTCAATTGCATTAGTTCTAAATTGGCAAAGATCACTGGTATACTTTGTAAAGTGAGACACATATTGAACCAGGAAACAATGTATATTTTGTACTGCGCGCTTTTTCTTCCTTATTTGTCCTATTGTACAGAGGTGTGGGGCAATACCTATAAAACCACCCTAAAGACGATATGCACTATGCAGAAAAAGGCAATGAGAATAGTCTGCAATGTTGGCTACCATGTACATACAAATGATTTATTTTTAAAATTACAAACATTAAAATTTAAAGATATAGTGGATCTTAAGACCACACAAATTATGTACAAAGCTAAAAACAAAGTACTCCCTAATAATATTCAAAAATGGTTTAAGGAAAGAGATAGTAGATATAATTTAAGAAGGAGAGGAAATCTCTCTCAATCAATGGCACGCACTACACTCAAAAGCATGTGCATATCTGTCAATGGGGTGAGGCTGTGGAATAATTTACCTGTAACAATTAAGGAAAGTAAACATATTGTGCAATTCAAAAGAAGGTTTAAAATGTCTATATTAGAAAAGTATATAAATTAAGGTGGACATGGGACAAATGTCTCATTTCCTCTTCAAGAGGTTGATTTGAATTACTATACAGTCTGTTTTTGCCATTTTGCATATATTTAAATTATTGTTATTATTATTTTTTATATATGGTTTTTTTCTTTATATTGTATTGTGTGATTTATCTCAGATAAATGTACTTCAAATGATTGAGTTTTTTCTCAATAAGGATAAATTATGATATCTTGCAAGAGTAAACAGCAGCCGTTTCAAAGCTAGATGTGTAAAAGGGGAAGGCAAATATAAGTTAGCTTCTTCCTTCTCCTTTTTTTTTCCTTTCTTTTGAACATGCTGTGACTTTGAATTTGATTATTTTCTGTTACTTTTGAACATGCTGTGACTTTGAATTTGATTATTTTCTGTTAAAATATGTTTTGTTACTAATGACCATGTTCTGAAGAAGAAAAATAAAATAAAAATAAAATGTATTCATTCATTCATTCTCTTCAGTATGGGCCTCTGAGTGACTTCACTAGTGCTGGGAGAAAATAATCGATTCACCTAGGTATCACGTTTTTTTTTTTTTTATGATTTTAAAAAGGATTTTTTTTTATTACAGAATCTATATTAATTCAAATTAAATTACTTTATTTTTGTCCTTGCTTATAGACGAGGTTGACCGAAGCAAGTCACTTTCGATCCAACAGAGGATGAAATGTGTCGTTATTTTTGAGTGTGGAGTAACGTAATATCCCTTTCAAGTGGACGCGTAATTGAATGCATTGAAAAGCCCTCGCGCTACTCATATACTGGGAGAGAGATAAGACAATAGAGCTGCACGATTCATCTTTTAAAAAAATGTGATCTCGATTCAAACACTCATAAGTTATCACGCGATCTGCTTCCATTTCGTCTGTCTATTAAACCTTTGACAAAACCATATTGCAACATTTAAAGCTGTGCTGAACCAGAGACGTCATGAAACCGCTTCACAAACAGTCTTTTCAACCTCATAGTATCATTATTTCTGTGAAACAATAGTTCAAATTATCATAGAAGTACTAGGATAAAAGTTTAAATTTCAAATATAAACATTGATGTCTACGATAGCGATCAAAATAGAGTAAAACCCTATTCGAAAACGCGAGGCGCACAGCACTCACCAATCACACAGAACGAGCAGTGAACTGCGTTTTTTGTTGCTAGGCAAACACAGAAACAGCTGTCCTGTCATTCAAGTAAACTCAAATCAGCCTTTTATTAACTTTGTTTACTTTGTTAACATTGTGGTAGTTATGATTCGTTAAGTCGTTAAGCTCCTGGTAACCCGCGAGAGCACCACAAGTTTATCCTCATTCCTCGCACTATCCGGCATTCAAAGCAACTGTAGATTTTTCATCACTACAACGGAAGACCCGCCTCTCCATTCATTCGATTGGACAGTGGAAAAAACTGCGATGGCGTCGGGCGCTTTTACCGCTCGGAATTTTTATTTATTTTTTTACTCCAAAAACGCGAGGCGCCTGGGGCGCATAAACAGCGCGCAGAACTGCCATAGGAAATTAATTGAAAAAAGGTTACATTTGTACAATTACATTGTTTCGCCACAAGGTGACGACAAGTGACTGTTACAAAATGTATTTGTTATTGAATCATTTATTAAAAAGAATGTAGTACTTCTTGTATGATGCTTCTGAAATAAGTCAGAAAGATGTGATGAATTGTTTTTGTAAATATGACTCATCTTATACATCATGTAGCCTATACAATCATAATAAATTGTAATACCAGCACCCAAGTATCATGATAGTATCGAATCGGAAGATTGGTGTATTGTCCCAGCCCTAGAGTTCACGAGAGCAGCGAGAACTGAGAAGATGACGCAGATGGGTCTCAATGTAGTGCGGCACTTTTGTGAACTCACTCATAGGCCCACACATGTACTCAGTGTGAACTCACTCAGAGGCCCATGAATAGTTGAATAAAGTTATTTTTGCACACAAAAATTATTGTTGTCGCTTGATAAACTTAAAGGACAAGTTCGGTATTTTACACTTAAAGCCTTGTTTAAAGATCGTTTCTGATGAAATAGAACGGTTAAGATTAAAATTTGGACACATGCTGCTGTCCCGAGAATTTTAGGACTATTTCACTCCCCCCCCGTTTAAGTTTAAGTTTTAGTCGACGAAAACACAAAAAGGTTTTAGTCAAGTTTTAGTCGAAGAGAGAGAGAGAGAGAGAGAGAGAGAGAGAGAGAGAGAGAGAGAGAGAGAGAGAGAGAGATTTTTTTGTTTCACGTAGCCTCCACAAGTTATCTTATAGTAGGCTACTGAGTATACCTTTAAATGTGCACCAATAATGCCTAGATATTAGCAATATCTACATATTGCTATTAGCCTTTTTACATGCAATTTTCTATTAAAATAAAACTAAGCGCATGTGACGTTTCAAGAAAAATTCAAATTTGTTTCCTACTTCTACTAACTGTGTTGATATCAGATCGCCGCAGATTCCGACAAGTCTGCTCACAAACTAAGTTTGGTAGGCTTATTCGCCGTTCATAGCCTATGTAGGCTAAACTTTCCCACTACCCTACATCGTGATGTTGTTGGTATCAATGTAAAGATGTAAAAAAAAGTTACCTGATCACCTGTAAAGGCAGAAGTAGGCTACACTAAATCAACAAAAAAAGATTGGGATTCGAACTCCATCAATAGTGTACACCACAATAATAATGGCTGCGTCCGCAGGCAGGAGGATAAGGAGAATAACAACAAATCCTGCCACGTCCTGTTTACTTGAGATGCCTTCATGGGGGCGTATGGGGGCTAGCCTACTACTGTAAAACCGCTCAGCAAAAGTTTAGTCTTGTGTTTCAACATTTCTGGAATGACCTCATTTTACTTATTCCTAGAGTAGCCTAAGCGTGATTCACAAATGCTTCATCATTTTCAATCCTTATTCTACAGCTCTATAGTCTATTATTTAAGAGAGCTGGAGAGGTAGGCTTTCAGGACGGCTGTAGGCCTATTACGCGCAGAAAATTACACACACATTTCAAAGATGAATAATGATTAATTATGTGATGAAACTGGCATTTGGGCAAAAGAGCAAAGGCTGCTTACATTGATACAGCCTTATTTCATCTGTAAATATTATCATTTCAAAGTCATGTGAGTATTTCAATTTTGCAACACAGCTATTTAACAGGCTGAGTATGTTAAAGATACAATATGTAAATTTTTTTCGGCGCTAGGGGTCGCTAACCTCTTACAATAACAAAGGTGTAGGTTGATGACGCAACATTTCCTGCGGAATTATGGAACTTGTCGTCAAGCTGATAACAATAGTGTTGCTTTGAAAAGCACCACTAATAAGAATAAGAATAATAAGTATGGAGGATAACAATAGTGTTGCTTTGAAAAAGCACCACTAATAATAAGTATGAGCGACAATAACAATAGTGTTGCTTTGAAAAGCACCACTAATAAGAATAAGAATAATAAGTATGGAGGATAACAATAGTGTTGCTTTGAAAAGCACCACTAATAAGTTTAAGTACAATATCAGTAAATTGGCTTTCTCAAGCCAACTTAATAAGTTTAAATAGGATTTCAGTAAGTTGGCTCTCTCAAGCCAACTTAATAATACATTTTATTTGTATTGCACTTTACATTACAGCAATCTCTATATAAAATAAACTATAAAAAAAGTGAAAAGCTTTTTTTTTAAAGATATGTTTTTAGGTTTAGTTTAAAAACATCTGTAGGGCATTCCACAGCCTCAGAGCAGCCGATGAAAAGGCCCTATCCCCCATGCTGCAGAGCTTGGTTCTGGGGGCTTGGAGGGTGTTTGTGTTTGCAGACCGGAGGGTGGGTAGGAGTTCCTAAAGGTAAAGGGGGTCATGTCCGTGAATGCATTGGTGGGGGAGGAGTAGGCTTGCTACGATAGTCGGTGTTACCAGTGTTACACGGTATTCAGTCGCAACACCGGTTTCATCACTTGCCCACCGCGGCACAGCAAAAAAAAAGTAAAGTTTAAAGCGTTAAAAATATTTAACGCAATTACGCAGTCTCCGTTTTTTCTGTCACCCGTTGACTAGTATTGTATGATCACGCTCTTATTAATGTGAATGCTTTTAAACCATTCAAGCGCGACAAGACTAAAGAGACCGTGCTGTAAGTCCTGCCTATTACACACACACACGCACACAACCCACAGAAAAGACGCTATCATATCGAGTACAGTATCGAGTTCTCTTTCGGGCTTGAACAAACCATAACACACACAAATTATGGCAAAATGTCCGTTTTGTCGAGTGTCCTCATAAGAGCAGTCTTAAATTATTTAAATAAAGTGAAGTGGAGATTTGTGAGAAAATGGGACGCGTGTCAGATCAATTTCACACGCGTCAGCGTCTCTGTCAGCAGCGGCTGGTCTTAAAGTGTCATTAATGTTAATCAAAGAACAAAGGTAAGAGAGTAAATTACTCACTCAGACCCGGCGCCAGGAGGATTATTATACTGCCAGCCTAATAATCATGAATGCACTCTGCTATCTTTTAACACATCTCCGGCGAACGGCTTCTTCACGGAAAAGAAAAACTCTTCATGAAGCGCAGTGAAATTCAGCGACCTATGTGGCGTTTCCTGATGGATCGAGGTTGTTCGTTAACTACATTTTATATGTGCAATTCACACGAGCTCTAAGTGCATGCGAGGCTGCTGCGAGTAGTCAAACTTTATTAATGAAACAGAAAATCAGAGGGAATTATTTCTTTAATGTATTTTTATTTATTTTTTATTTTTTTGGTTGGCCGGTCACACGGCTTTCATAGTTTTCAGTTACGTGACTGGTGCGGAGACCTGGAGTGTTATTAAAAAAATTGATTTAGTTTTGTCAAATTTTTATTTTGAATTTAGTTTTATTTTTAAACTTTTGGATTCAACCCATGTTCTCAAGCAGTGAAAAATATAGGACACTGACAACACGCTGACAGACAGGACCGAGCAGGTAATATTTAATATGAAACAAAGTCTCAACTTTCAGATTTGGCCAGTCAAAGAAAATTAAACAATAAATAGGCCTACCATTTTGTGGCTCTTTAATGTGTCGTGACAGATTGCCTCAGTTAAAGCCACGTTCAAATCCACCGACATTAATCTATAACTCTCCTGACTGCTTTGTCGGACAAAAATGGTGGATTTTGATTGGTCAGACTCAGATCGCATGTCAATCAAACTCCCTGCGAAGGATGAATTGACGCTAATTTAAGCACCAGCTCTCCCCTGGTGTTCTTAAATAAAATTTCATTAATGTGCATGCAAGAAACATTTTATGTGCATGCAAAAAAAAAAACTTTAGGTTACTTACGTAACCCCGGTTCTCTGATAACATCTTTAGGTTACTTACGTAACCCCGTTCTCTGATAACATGAGTGAGGTATCTCACTATGGGAAACGCCTCTGGGCGTGACAGATCCTGGAAGCACCAATCACACCACGTCTGTCAGTTGACAGACCAATCACGACAGTGATGCGGGAGTCCCGCCTCCCTAATATATACCACTGCCTGTGGTCCATACTTCATTCTCTGCATATCTCTTCTCTGTGCACTGCAAGGAGGGAAGTACCTCACTCATGTTATCAGAGAACTGGGGTCCCGTAAGTAACCTAAAGTTCTCTTTCAAACATTCGCTTGGTATGGATATAGACAACTCCCGTATTGCAGATATGCTGTCCGAAGCAGGCATGTCAACCAACTCATTGATGTATGTACAGTGAGGAAAATAAGTATTTGAACACCCTGCTATTTTGCAAGTTCTCCCACTTAGAAATCATGGAGGGGTCTGAAATTGTCATCGTAGGTGCATATCCCCTGTGAGAGCAATAATCTAAAAAAAAAAAATCCAGAAATCACAATATATGATTTTTTAACTATTTATTTGTATGATACAGCTGCAAATAAGTATTTGAACACCTGAGAAAATCAATGTTAATATTTGCTACAGTAGCCTTTGTTTGCAATTACAGAGGTCAAACGTTTCCTGTAGTTTTTCACCAGGTTTGCACACACTGCAGGAGGGATTTTGGCCCACTCCTCCACACAGATCTACTCTAGATCAGTCAGGTTTCTGGGCTGTCGCTGAGAAACACAGAGTTTGAGCTCCCTCCAAAGATTCTCTATTGGGTTTAGGTCTGGAGACTGGCTAGGCCACGCCAGAACCTTGATATGCTTCTTACAGAGCCACTCCATGGTTATCCTGGCTGTGTGCTTCGGGTCATTGTCATGTTGGAAGACCCAGCCTCGACCCATCTTCAATGCTCTAACTGAGGGAAGGAGGTTGTTCCCCAAAATCTCGCAATACATGGCCCCGGTCATCCTCTCCTTAATACAGTGCAGTCGCCCTGTCCCATGTGCAAAAAAACACCCCCAAAGCATGATGCTACCACCCCCATGCTTCACAGTAGGGATGGTGTTCTAGGGATGGTGTTCTTGGAATGGTACTCATCATTCTTCTTCCTCCAAACACGGTTAGTGGAATTATGACCAAAAAGTTAAATTCTCGTCTCATATGACCACATGACTTTCTCCCATGACTCCTCTGGATCATCCAAATGGTCATTGGCAAACTTAAGACGGGCCTTGACATGTGCTGGTTTAAGCAGGGGAACCTTCCGTGCCATGCATGATTTCAAACCATGACGTCTTAATGTATTACCAACAGTAACCTGGAAACGGTGGTCCCAGCTCTTTTCAGGTCATTGACCAGCTACTCCCGTGTAGTTCTGGGCTGATTTCTCACCTTTCTTAGGATCATTGAGACCCCACGAGGTGAGATCTTGCATGGAGCCCCAGTCCGAGGGAGATCGACAGTCATGTTTAGCTACTTCCACTTTCTAGTGATTGCTCCAACAGTGCACCTTTTTTCCCCAACCTGCATGGC
>FLSR01000379.1:55216-68074 GCA_900092035.1 Leuciscus waleckii
ATAAATGACGGAGTAATTTAAGTTTATGTTGCTGCTATGTGAAAAAAATCCAGCAAAACGCGTCGGCGCGTTTCTCGACCTCAGAGGGTTAAATATATATTTCCTTCATTTGAGCTTTAAAAATGTAAAAGATAAGGAATATTACATGATAAATATTTAATTATCATAATAATTCTGAACTGTGTAGAAACATCAATGTTATAAGTGATCAGTGACAAACACTCCTGATGGAGACCAGAAACTTTAAAGTATTTGCTTCTGAAAATTACAGCATAAACCACAAAACACCACCACATTATTAGGTTAATGCTCATCAGTGTGACTAACTGTGGGCTTTGCAGGGTGTTTTACGAGCATTTAAAGGAGAGCTAATTCACATCTACAACAAACGGGAAGGAGCTTTGCTCAATGTTGAACACTTCAAAGAGCTCCAGAGCCGCTGTAATGTCCTGCTGCTCGGAGACTCTCTCGGGGATCTCAACATGGCTGATGGAGTCATGGACTTACAAAACATCCTGAAGATCGGATACCTCAATGATAAGGTAATAAAAAATGGAATAGAACTTTAAGAAAAAAAGGGGGAAACACATGAATGTTTTTGTTTGTTTGTTTGTTTTTTCTTAGGTGGATGAGAGGAGACAGTCATACTTTGACACCTATGATATATCCTGGAGAAAGACGAAACCATGGATGTTCCCAATGCCATTCTGCTATACATCACAGGACAATGAACTTAGAACTATATTGTTCAGATCTCCAAGAAAAGGACAGACTTATCTTGATTTTCTTGGTGTCTCCATTATGCTAAACATGTTAATAGGGTTACACATAATAGTCCACTTTAGACATTCTACTAACTATAAGTAACTGTTCAACTACATGTCAACTAACTCTCATTAGAGTATTAGTAGGCTGTAGTAGACTGTCAGTAGACTGTTAGGTGTGGTTATGGTTATGGTTAGGTGTTAGGTTTCGGGTTAGGAGAATAAGTTGACTTTAGTTCCCAAGTTCCTTATAGTCAGTAGAATGTATTGTTGGAGGAGCATCAAAATAAAGTGTTAGCAGGTATTAAGCAGACAGTCTACTGATACTCTAATGACAGTACATCATCTGTCTCGGAAATCTGAAACAATAAAACTACATAATATATGTTTAAAACAAAACAGATGTCTCCTATATTTGCACGTCATTACATTATCATCATCATCAGTTGATCTGTGGTGGACAGGACATGAAAATCCATCAATACTAAAAATAATGTTTATGTTCACATGTGGACTAAACAGCAGTTAATAAACTATTGCTTCAACTGATCTCGAACTTTTTAACTTCAGTAAACACACAGAAATGAATCGATCAACTGCACACACTTGGTCGAAAGCTGATGACGTAACATGCAGGTAGGTCCGCCCTCACGTGATACTGATTGGTCGATTGATAAGCTTAAAATCTGATTGGCTAAAGAGTACGACTCATCTGTGTAGGAGGAGAGCGCTGCCAGGAAAGTCTCAAAAACACACACACACACACACACACACCCAAGGCGATTCACACGTGAATGACGATTTGCACTCACATTCAAGAATAAACTTGTACATTTTAAACATTCAAAGGTTTTTGTGCACAATTGTACATCTACGAATTGTGTTTTGCATTTGTGAAGTGTATTTTGTGAATATATATATTTTATTTTTTCACGCACGTGAATTTTTTTGTGTGTACGTGAATTAGGTTTCATGCATGTGAAATTGTCTACACATGTGTGAATCATGTTTTTTGCGTGAATTATATTAGAGACTAATCCACTTCCATAATGGAGGCATTCAAGAAACTGTACAGTGCAGAATTTTATGACCAACATGTAATTTTTGCTTCTTGTACAGCAGGAATGATGGGTCTGATTGCAGAAGCCAATACACAGGTCCGGTTATCACCTTGCAAGGTTATCCAAAATAATGATTTGTTTTGAGGATGCTGCAAGTTGGCTGTTGGCATCATCTTTTCAGACACTGACTCTCCTGTCAATCTGTATGTAGTGTAGTTGTCCTTCATGGTCAATATTTTGTGCTGATATAGTCACCTGATATAGCCACCAGGCAACATAGTATCTCTCCACCACTTACAAACTTTATCCTTACATGACATTCACTTTTATGGTTTAGAATTTGATGATTTATTGAGTTTCGTTTAAGGTCACCATGATGGAGATCAGCGTTTGCTTTAGTTGGGCTCTTGCTTTTGCACATTAGGTTTTCTCTGGCTGCTGTAACCCATGTGTTTATAAAGCACATTTGTTATGGCACGAAAGTCAAGAGAAAATATGATCAGATGTTGATGGTTAAGTATGATGATGACAGTCATCATGTAGTGACGCAATGTAACACGCCGCACTATTAGCAACTGGCTGCATCCAACTGGAGCCTAGGGAAGCCCCCCGATGCTCACAGAAACAAGCCATAATAAAAATAAAAAATAAACATAAGTGACAGTAACCGGACTGGAGTCGGGTTTCATGAATAAGGGGGCTGGAGCACCTGAACCAGGCTCGCTCTATAACATAAGTCCTGGGACAGTTGTGCTTATAGACAGTAATAATAATAAACTTTATTTTATATAGCGCCTTTAAATGTTACTTCTCAAAGCGCTTTACACAGACAAGAATACAATGAGAAGATAAAATGTTAATCGGTAGATAACAAGCAAAATGAACAATAAAACTCAACATGCAACTAACATACAAAATAGCCTACAAAATATACAATCAACCAATACACTGCTAAATCACATAAAAGCAAGTCTAAAAAAATGAGTTTTAAGCAAAGATTTAAAAGCACTAAAAGATTCAGCATGTCTAATCTCATATGGAATAGAATTCCAGAGTTTTGGAGCAAGGGAAGAATAAGCCCGGTCACCCATAGAGCGCAAGCGAGTTGAGGGAACAGTCAGAAGGCCAGAGTCGGAGGAACGGAGCTCACGCCTTGGAGTATAAACAGTTAAAAGTTCGGATAGATACTGGGGTGCTAGGCCATGTAAGGCCTTATAAGCAAGCATAAGTATTTTAAAATCTATTCGAAACCTGACAGGGAGCCAGTTAAGGGACTCCAAAATAGGGGTGATGTGCTCTCTAGTCCTGGTTCGTGTCAGGATTCTAGCAGCTGAATTTTGGACATATTGCAATTTATTTAGGGTCGTTTTCGAGACTCCTGCTAGTAAAGCATTGCAATAATCAATACGAGAGAAAACGAATGTATTGATACTTTTTCTGCCACAGTAAATGATAACATGGGACGCAATCTAGCAATATTTCTGAGATGAAAAAAATGACATTTTAACAGTGTTCTGGACATGAGGGTCAAATGTTAAGTGAGTGTCAAAGATCACCCCCAAGTTTCTTAATTTTGTTTGGAATTCCACATCAGAGCCATCAACATTAAACGTTAAAGATCCGGCTTTACGTAATTTGTGAGTAGAACCAATGATCATAATCTCTGTTTTATCACTATTAAGGCAAAGAAAATTTGTATTCATCCAAATTTTTATCTCAGAAATGCAATGTTCCAGAAAAACAACAGCCGCTGTTGTTTGATCACCAGGTTTTGAGTGAATGTAAATCTGGGTGTCATCTGCATACAAGTGAAATTTAAGTCCGAGAGATCTAAGGAGCTGACCAAGAGGAAAAATTACTGACAGAATTTTTCATTTTTGGGTGAACTAACCCTTTAAGCGAAATGCCATACAACAGGAAAATATAAAAAAATTGTTTAGCCATTCTTTTGATTCAACACCTGAGAACACTGATACGTTGTAAAGTCTTTATCACACTTAAAAACAGAAAAACAGAGGTGAATAAAACAGAAAGACATGGGCCGTAGTATGTTCTGTAGGGTCCAGACAAGATGTTCCAATTTGCTTTAGCAGTCGGCCCATGCTTTCAAAAGCTATATCATATAAATAAATAAATCATATGTCATTAGTAGTATTAACATATACTTTGTGTCAAAATGATGATTTATGACCTGATTTATGACTCTGGGTTGTGTGCCCTGTCACAGGGAATCCATGTGTCACTCAAATTGACTGGTCAGTGGGTGTCAAATATGTTTTAAAGGGGGAACGTCTATTGGGGGGAAACTGTTGCTGATTGTATTTTCCTTTGATTGTTGGTGGTGAAATTCGCCCAAGCACGTATTAAGTACTGTTGACACCCTGAGTGTCAAAATATTTGTTGTTTGATCAATAAGGTAGCCTATATGTTAATTGAGTCAAGACATTCAGGAATCCATTACCCCTACACCACACTGGCTATATTCATTAAAAAAACGTGTGTGTGTGTGTGTGTGTGTGTGTGTGTGTGTATCAGTAGGATCAGTTGTACCTGAACTTTAGGTTTTATGTTAATGCCTAAGACAAAGAATCAGACACGTTCATCAAGCCAAAGAGTCCTAATTACCCACACCCCCCTACTATATTCTTCTCAAAAAGAAAAGGTGTTGTTGTTGTTTTTTTCTAGAACATCTGTATCTGTTTCCTGACGCCAATAGGATCAGTGTTAAAAAGACAAAGAATCAAAACATTTATCTAACTCACAGTGAAGGTGTTTACGAGTGGAACGGGCGGGGGAAGAGTGCATCCTAAATGGGTTTGTTAATGGTTTTACGACAGTTGCTTAGGCTAGATGTTTAAAGAATGACACTTCATCTAAAGCTTTCTGGTGATTCTCTGGGCTCGCACACAAAAACATCTTTTTAGGTATATAAATTTGTTTGTTACTTTTGTTATTTTAGTATTTTTTTACAGAAAATGTTTTAGTTTTTAACCCAACCCATAGTGTGTGTGTGTGTGTGTGTGTGTGTGTGTGTGTGTGTGTGTGTGTGTGTGTGTGTGTGTAAATAGTAGTGCTAAACTCTGTGTGTATTTTTACACGCCAACATATTTTGTCAGGGGTATGTCACACCGCTGTGATGCAAAGTTTCACACTCATGAATAACTTACAAACATAATCTTTATACAGGAGTTACTATATGTGTGTCCGAAACATCTGTAAAATTCAAAAGACCAAATCAGTAAGAAAAGAGGGCTCAGCATATATTGAAAAGTAACATTTATAATAAATACACAAAATCCATTCGTGAGCAATTGTGAAAGTTTGTAAATTATGTTTTGTAAGTGATGTTTTTATCACTCCACTAGTGTTAGTCACTTTATTCAGATAGCACTATTTTGTTTATTGGAATCTTCTTTGAGAACTGTCAACATTCAGTGTTTATAGGAATAAATGCAAATTAAGAATTTAAGTGAAAGCTTTCTGCTTGAGAGTGTTTGACTAAATTGATATTTCTTTTAGTGCAACTTTACAGCTATCTACGATTTCGGATTACACAAAGCATCAACACGAAAAGTAAGTTATGCTGTTTTACACTTAATCTGTTACAACTGAATCACATCTGACTATTGTACTGAGAGCTGCACATTCATTTAAGATTGAGGCTGGCAAACCCCGCAGATAAAATAAAAAAAATGACGTGTGTAGAAATTCACCATGTAAATTCAAGACACCAAATCACTAAGAAAATAAGATATGCCATACAAACATCATTTATGATGCATACAGATGTATAAAACTCAAATGATGAACAATTTGTTAGTTTGTTACACGTTTGTAAATATGGTTTCGCAAATGTGTGTGTGTGTGCGTGTGTGTGTCTGTTTTCCTTAGACTTTGCAAAACAACTTTGAAAAACAACTTGTTTCCTCTAATCTGCTGTAATTTAGTGAGCTCTAGGTGTTCTCGGCTTCTCTTTGTTCACATAAGACAATGCTCCCATGAATTTTGGGGTGTTATGTGGATATAGAATGCAGCACAGGGAACTCTTAAATATTTTATTTAATAAAACATCTATGTAATGTTTTTAAAAACACAGTAAAACAAAGGTATGAAGACATCTGTCTATCAGGGACCTTCACAAACTATGGTGTAAAACAAAATTCAGTGCATCAGTGTACACCGATTTACCAGCAAATTACTTTTATCACTATTGTTTGAAGAAAAAAAATCTCCCGGGTTAATCTCCCTAAAGCCCAATTTATACTTCTGCGTCGGGTGCGCGTAGAAGGTATGGCGTAGCATACGCATTGACGTGTACCATACGTCGTACCCTCATATCCGGGTTTTTAAAAACCGGGATATGAGCATATCCGGGTTTTTGCCGGTGTTTACATGGTGTGCGCGACCGGGTTATTGCTAATATCCCGGTTTTGAACGGGTTATTGGCTGCATGTAAACGTAGTCACTGATAATAATAATGAATGTTTCTTGATCATCAGATCATCATATTATACTGATTTCTGAAGGATCATGTGACACTGAAGACTGGAGTAATGATGTTGAAAATTCAGCTTTGATCACAGGAATAAATTATACTTTACTGTATATTCACATAGAAAACAGCTGATTTAAATTGGAATAATATTTCACAATATGACTGTTTTTGTTTGTATTTTTTATCAAATAAATGCAGCCTTGGTGAGCAGAAGAGACTTCTTTTAAAAACATTAAACATCTTACTGACCCCAAACTTTTGAACGGTAGTGTACATACATCTAATGAATGAAATTGGACCTTTCAAAAAAAGGTGTTTTGAGCACAAATTAGTGCATAAAAGGTCACCAAAATGAAGTATTTGAACCTCATAATTTAATACAAAAGGAGGAGAAAAACTGCAAAAAGGTCCACTTTTTGAAAAAAAGAACCCCCCCTTTCAATAGGCTGGCTACGGACCTGGCTCATACTATATTCTGGACAAAGTTTGGCGCGTAACTTGCCCCGCACCGTTTATCTCAGACCCCTGAGTGAGGTGTCAAATCGACCGGCTCATTGAGGAGAGGTGTGCTATGACTTTTCTAAGCGAACGGGTGTACGATGTTCGCACAGCGGACGAAAAAGCGGGCAAAAAAGTCCCATTGACTTAACATTGGGCATTCTAAAAAATTCTAATCCAAACCGACGTTTTCACACACACAGACTCCAAAGGGCCTGACGCCCCTGCGATTCTCTCCCTCTCTCTCTCCCTCAGAGGATTTATTAATATAAATAAATATCAAGCAACCAATAATTAATGGTCTAAAATCTTCATAGCCACACCCTAGCAACCAGTTACAGTACCCTAGCAACCACTAAGAGCTCCCTAGCAACCATTCTTTTTTTTTAAAGCAATATACACTCGTAGCCTTGCGGATATCGCTCCATGCTTGTGCCTATTCGGGCCATAGTGAAGGCACTCGTATTAAAGATTTTAAGAACTCTATAAAAACTCCATAGAAACCATCTTTGACAACTACCAACCACCTAGAACACCATAGCAACTACCAAAAATACCTTAGCAACCACCCTGAACACCCTAGCAACGTCTAGAAATGCTCTAGTAACCACCAAAAATACCCTAGCAACCACCCAGAACACCCTAGCAACTGCCTAGCAACACCCTAGCATCCACCCAGAACACCTTAGCAACTGCCTAGCAACACCATAGCAACCACCCAGAACACCCTAGCAACCACCTAGCAACCACCCAGAACACCCTAGCAACTGCCTAGCAACACCCTAGCAACCACCCAGAATACCCTAGCAACTGCCTAGCAACCACCCAGAACACCTTAGCAACTGCCTAGCAACACCATAGCAACCACCCAGAATACCCTAGCAACTGCCTAGCAACCACCCAGAACACCTTAGCAACTGCCTAGCAACACCATAGCAACCACCCAGAACACCCTAGCAACCACCTGGCAACAGCATCTTGCTAAAAACATGCTAGCAACATACTAATCATGCTAGCATCATGCTAACAACATGCTAATCAAGCTAGCATCATGCTAGCAACATGCTAATCAAGCTGACATCATGTTAGCAACATGCTAATCATGTTAGCAACATGCTAATCATGTTAGCATCATGCTAGCAACATGCTAATCATGTTAGCATCATGCTAACAACATGCTAATCAAGCTAGCATCATGCAAGCAACATGTTAATCATGTTAACATAATGCTAGCAACATGCTAATCAAGCTAGCATCATGCTAGCAAAATGCTAATCATGCTAGCATCATGTTAGCAAAACATGTTAATAATGCTAGCATCATGCTACCAGCTAGCATCATGTTAGCAAAATGCTAATCATGTTAGCATCATGCTAGCAAAATGCTAATCATGTTAGCATTATGCTAGTAACATGCTAACATTTTAACATCTAGCTAAAAACATGCAAGCAATATGCTAATCATGCTAGCATCTTGTAAAAGCATGTAGCAAAATGCTAATCATGCTAGCTTCATGCTACCAACATACTAATCATGCTAACAACATGCTAATCTTGCTAGCATCATTCTATCAATCATGCTGGAATGTGGTATATCATGGTATCACAACATTTTAATTGTGTTAGCATCTGCCCAGTGGTGAGTTTTGCCACTGCAAGCACCACTTCACATTTTCTTCAGGAAATGTACATTCTAGTTATTATTATTATTCCGTACAAAAGTGTAACAACACTGGGTTAGTACATTAAAATTAGCTCAAATGATCTATAGGGAATTTTAATAATTAATCATGAATATGATTAATATATTGCATATTACAGTTACATTAAATTATCGAAATTGAAAATAGATTGATTGTAGGCTATATATGAATAATCAATTACAACGAATTGTAATTCCTCATTCAGATATCAATAGTCTTATTTCAGATCGATTTAAATGAGATAACCCTTAATGGAAATTAATGTGATTATCAAACAGTCGTTGTCCAGCAACGGCCGTAAGATTAACCCATCAACCTCTCAATACAGTTATCACTTCTTATAAACTCCAAGAAATATTAACTTTCTGGCCATGAACATTAATTTTCCTGTGTTTATCAAATTAAACTACTTAACGTAGTGAATAATAAAAGCTTGTAGCTAAGGATCACATCTCATTGACTTTGTAATTACGAACATTTAACCAGAAGCACTCATGAATATAATGGTTTTAATGGATGCAAGACTAATCATACATCGAACTAAGGAATACATGTATATACAACCGAAACAAACAAAACGAAAAACATTACAAACGAATTAAAATAGGATGAGAGAGAAAGAGAAAATGAGAGAGAGAGAGAGAGAGAGGAATGAACGAGAGAAAGTGAAACTAAAGGTCAGGATGAGAGAGAGAGAGAGAGAGAGAGAGACCACCGAGATGATCGAAGCATGGCAAATTCACAGGCAAGGTAACCTTAGAGAGACAACAAGAAATCAGATCACCTTAGTGGTGCAGGCAAAATTAAAGCTCGAGGGCTTATACTTGCATATAGTCTTTTGTGTTGCTGAGGCAAGAAGACGTGTGGGTCTCTGGAGCTGTGCGTAATTGTGTCTTCCGGTGCGAGCAGACTCGCGCGAAGTTTTAAAGGTTCACCGAACGTGAGGTTACCAGGGAAACCATTCAGAGTTCATCTCCCTCGTGGGGAGGCGAATATGAAAATAAAACTTAGTTAAAGAAAAGAAAAGAAAAGAAAAGGAAGGTTGGGAGTGACGGAGGTTCGCGTCCGAAGTTTGACCGGCGAGAAGCTTGCACTCCCATCTCTTCAGTAGAGCGCGGTCGCGGAGTCTTTTCCTGTGAGTTGAAGTTGCACCGCTCCCAAAAAGGGAGCCATGGGTCTTCTGAAGAAGTGGGTTCGTACAAGTGCAGGAGAGAGCGAGTGAACAAGAAGAGAGAGAAGAAACTGAGGGTTCGGACTTTTATCAATTTCTCGTGTATGCCTCCCTCCGAAGGGAGGACGAATCATCTTAGAGCATCCCGAGCGGGAAAGTCTCTTCTTTGTCTTGTCAAGAGAACTTATTTGCATGGTTTATGACTTTATAAAATTTCGTAATTTCTGCCCAGAAAGATTGTACACACAGAACAATACATTTTACTGTAATATCATATGTATGACTGGTTCATCGAGACTCATTTTCCATTCTATCTAATATTTCTAATCTATCTATCTCATAACAACCACCCAGAACACAATGGCAACCACCCAGAACAATTATTTGGTAATTTGATAGTTTTTCATGTGACGGCAACAACATATTTTTAATTGTTATAAAAGGATCGAGAAAGACCAAATCAAGTAATAATGTAATACTTCAAAGTTCTTTAAACTTCTCGTCCAAACTTTTCCAAGCCAACTTAAAGTTTGTCTCGACGAACTTTCGCATCTAGTTAAGTTGGCTTGAGAAAGCCAACTTACTGATTTGTACTTAAACTTATTAAGTTGGCTTGAGAAAGCCAACTTACTGATATTGTACTTAAACTTATTATTACATATATGCTGTATATATGCAGCATATATGCTGTATATATGCAGCATATATGCTGTATATATGCAGCATATATGCTGTATATATGCAGCATATATGCTGTCATATATGTGCATATATGCTGTATATATGCAGCATATATGCTGTATATATGCAGCATATATGTGCATATAAACTGCATATAGGTTTCATATATGCGCATATATCCTCATATAGATTCTTTCCATGTGGGTAGGAGCAAGGGCTTAAGTTACGTGCAAATTAGGTTGCTATAAACAGTTACATGTGTTTCGTTCGCGGCTATTTCTCTAAAGTGCCAATGCGTCTAACTGAAATACAGGATATGGCAAATTAAAATTAAAATTTTAATTGCTTAAAATTTGTATGTATAACTTTTACCACAATGTATAACTTTTATTACCAGTTATACACTATCGTAAGGTTTCGTCCTTAAAATATTAGCATTTCGCTATACCAAAGTCGTAAACATAATATTTGTATTATGTGTATTGTAAGTTCAGAAATGTTTAATGTAGAAATGTTGAGTTATTTCCATACGATCTTCCAGTTTTTGTCGTCCCATCATAGTTTTCAGTCACGTGACTGTCGCGGAGACCTGAGGGCAAAACAGCCATAGCATAGACCTGCAGCACAAGCCTGACCATTTTACATCTCAAAAATTTAAATATGTGAACTAGGTATGGCTCGATACCACAATTTTGGCTTCGGTACGATACCAGAACCTAATACCTCGGTATCGATACCAAATCACCCACAGGTAACAAATAACCAGCCTCAAAAAATGTAAGTGAATTGAGACAATTTTATTAAAAAACACTGCTTGAAACTCTGAAATGTGCAAACAAAAAGTATCAAAATGTAAAAAAAAATTAAAATTAAAATAAAAACTACAGACAGGGAACATAATATAATTAATATAGTTAATATAGTTAAGTTTATAACTGTAAACTATTTTACAGAAAGAACATTTTTGATAAAAAAACTGAAATGATATAATTAAAATAGGTTAATATATACTAATAGATTCATATAGAATAATAATAGAATAATGAATAATGCATTGCATAAAGTAATGTTAACATGCTAAAACATGTATTAGTATATTTAAGTATAAATATTACTGATTGATCTAGATTAATAAATTATATAATACTGTTAGGTCAGGTTACCTAATGAATGTTGAGTAATGTAGCTTAATTGTAAAGTGTTATTCTAACATTCATATTTAACACTCTCTCTCGGCTGCTTCCTCTAGGGGTCGCCACAGAGGCAGTGATTTGCCATTCATTTTACTATCACTACTAAAATTAATATTACTTGTCTCTATCCATTCAAATTCAATTATATATGATTGTTTCAAAGTGTAAAAATATGAGACCTAAACTTCATTGGTTCTAGCGTGTCATGCAAGCACATTTGAGCTTTCGTGTTTACCATATCATATTTAATAAGCTCTTATGTATGTGCGCTGATCAGTGTTGTGAATAAAAGTCTAAATTAAATCAGTTGAATGATGGACTCACCTGTCGATCTCTGAACTCTTTGAACAAGTCAGGATGAGCAAGTGACAAGTGCTTAGCCAGATTTGATGTGTTGCCTCCTGTGGCAACACATTATTTAAAGCAGCGTTTGCAGAGTGATTGATTGATTGATTTTATTTGACCCTTTTGTTTAAAATACGATACAGCTTTGCACCATACATTAAAAAGAAACAAAACAAAGTCAGGATAACACAATAAAGCCCTAGGGCTTATTTCCATTGTGGTGCAATTTCCATTGCAAAAAAGTTTATTTTACGATTTAGATTTTGACTACTTTTAAGAAATTCAAATGGCGGACAGCAAGTATGCAAATATGGCATAATTGGTATCATTGTTCAAAAGTCAAAATATTTTTTGGAAATTTCATTATAACTTTTGACCACAAGGTGGCACTGTCTCGAAACTTTTTGAATACCCTCAGGGCATGGTCCCGATGACACATACCAAGTTTCGTAACGATCCGCTAATGTGTTCTTAAAACACAGCATTTTACGACAAAATAAAAAAATGGCCCACAAGAATAGTCAATATGGGAATCTCCACTCGGCATGATGCACTGCATCAAAAGAAACCAGATTTATGATTTTTCCAATCTCCTGATCATTAGGGTGGCACTGTACCAAAACGTTGCATGTAGCCTAAGGTCATGCTTGTGAGGACATGTACCAAGTTTGGTCTGAATACGCTAACGCGTTGCGGAGATATGGGTGCAAATCATCTTGATCAAAGGAATCAGAGGAAAACATTTATTTTGTTTCTAGCCCTTACGGCTCATTAGTTAATAAATGCATAATAGCATAAATGTAAGTAAAAATTTGGACAGTTGCGGTGCTAGAGGGATTGAATTAGAGCTCCAAATCTCCTGTGGTGAATGTTTGGACTGTCAAGTCAAGTCAAGTCAAGTTTATTTATATAGCGCTTTTCACAATACAGATTGTATCAAAGCAGCTT
>FLSR01000379.1:68283-92692 GCA_900092035.1 Leuciscus waleckii
ATATGAAATATGATTTTCAAAAGACAGGTTGCAATCGAGTATAACACCCAGGTCTTTTACTGTAGAGGATAAAGTAACAGGACATCCTATGACTTCCTCTATCTGTGTACCAAATTTCAAACTTTTTACCATACCATTCTAGGTGATGCTTCAAGAGTGTAAGAAGACGTGGGAGATTAATAATAAGAAAACTAACGAATACAATAGCAGCTACTGGCTAATAGTTCAGCCAGACCAGGCTTGTGGGGTGCCTGGCAGGTCAATTTCTATTAATTTAGCTCTACTCAGATACATAATCAGCTGGGCAGAGCAGCGGCAGCTTCCTATAGTCATCTTGAGTTTAGATCAAGAGAAGGCCTTTGAAAGGGTTAACTAGGGATAAATGGGATAGGGATAGTAGGGATAAATGGGCATTGGTCAAACATTTAGGAGTAGTATGGCAGGGGTGCCCTTTGTCTCCCCTTCTCTTTGTTTTGTCTTTGGAACCTCTGTTGGTGGCATTGAGAGCAACATCTTCTTATGCGTTTAAGCGGCTGCTTTTGCATGACCCTGTTTCTGACCTCCGATTGTGATTTTGAGGTGGCGGGCAAAATCCTGAATGTGTTTTGTAAAGTGTTTGGGGCACGTGTATGTCCTCAGTCATGTTTTTAGGTCAGTGGGCTGATAGAACGGAGGCAAGAGGGGGCTATAGCATCTGTGCACAAGGGTTGAAAATCCTAGGGGTTAGATAGTCTATATGCAATAGTTCTAAGGAAAACTGGGGAACAATGTGCTTGAGGAAACATATTCCCCGTTTGGAGAGATTATTCTCACGATTGCTGGGAAAAATGTCGGCCGAGGTCAAAGTCTTCAAAGAGTGTTATGGGGAAGAGGCGACAAGGAGGGATGGAGGGGGTTACAGAGAGTTGACCATATATGAAATAGATTTTTGGATCAGGGAGATGGAATAGGGATTTACTCCACGCATCGACCTGGTATTGCAGCATCTCCAGGAATGGTGCACCCCCACCTGGAAAAAAGACCTTTGTAGAACAGCAGAATTAACTGTGAAATGATTAAGAGTTATTCAGATTCGTGAGATCGGTAAAGGAATATTCGGTCATCCATTCATGACAAAAAGAATATCAGATCCAATTTTTCATCTTTGTGTGACTTTTATCAAGCTATATAAAAAAGACAATGTTCTAAATGACATCGACTCTTTGGACAAACTATACAAATTTCAGTCTTATGTGTTTTATAAAATAAATGTTTGTGTACCACATAAAGAAATACCAATTAGATTAGCCCAAACTTAACACATTTAACTAACTTGCATGCAATCATGAAAAGTTTTCAAGTACTTTCACCTATTTAAACTTATTTGCTTAGTCACCCGTAAGTAAGCCATTGATGAGTTAATTCACTGAAAAGTGAAACACATTGACTCTGTGGTGCTAACGAACATTGTTGTTTATTTGCGCATCCCAAGGAGGTTTATGCTACTCAGAGAGAGCTATGCATTTTTGCATTAGTATTTCCATTCATCTCAATAGCAGTAGCACCACAAATACTAGTCAGCAATCCATGTAAAAAGCTAACTTTACTTTAATAACAGTACCAACAAAGATAATTCAGTAGGCCTTCATGTATACCCAAAACTAATTTGTGTAAACCATTTATCAGTCTACTGTAATGTAGAATTGGCAAATTGCATTGAAAAGAAGGGTTTTACCTTACATCTTTTGCAAGATGTTCTCTTCTTCAGATTACAGAGTTCACTTTGTACAAAACCTTATATTAGTCTAAGACGGCCAAACTAACGTTTGTGTTGCTAAATGATGCTGGTCAAGAAACAAGGATTTATTGTCATAACAAGAACTCAATCTCAAGCACTTTTTACAGTGTATCCCTTACAGCATGGTTTTCGTCCTTGACGCACAAAAAGGCATCTGCTATGACTGAAGTCTATTGTTAACATCAGTTGTCAACCCCAGTACCAGCTGTTAAGATCATTAACTACTCTATAGTTCTTGTTTCTTCTGATATGATCGCAAGCATAACAGGCTTGGTCAGGACCAAAGACGCTTGTGCTTGCTACAAAATGTTCCCGCCAGGTGAAGAACTGCCTGTACAAATCATGATTTTGGTCCAGAAGCTAAGATGTTCAGCTAGCTCTTTGGGGAGTTGAAGTCATCCACATGGATAAAGGCACTTCCTGGTATGAATTCCTCATAGTTCTTCCTGGGTGGGCCGAGGACCACGGGAACAGTGCCGAGAGATAGAGGGTTGTACAGTTTTTCTGTAATGTAGTCTTTATGGATGGAGTTCTCAAAGGACAGGTAGAATTTACAGCTGGACACCACATGTGAATAATCTTTATCACTAATGCGCCTGTTGAAGTGATTTCCGTAGGTTTCTATACTAATGTGTTCTTTTAACTCTTTGTAGTATTTTGACCGCTTAAAGTTAGATTTCCAGTTACTTACAATCCAGCAAACAAGTTTATTCTTATGTGGGATTTCATCATGTTTCTTTCCACCAGTGTTCTCTGAGATTCGCCCGTAAGGGACCATGATGTCTGAATCTTGTCTGTAAGTCATGGTCAGATTAAACAGATTGTTTAGATTTGACCGCTGTCCTGAGTTACTGGGAGATTCCATGTTCATCCAGACCCATTTCTGGAATGGAGGTCGTGGCAGTTTCAGCATGTTGGACAAGTCCCCATTGATGTCTCTGTGATGAAATAAAACGCCATGTGCTTTGTTAAACTGACTCTTGTTGACTGTCAAGTGGCAGCCGTGGATGTCGTACATTGAACTACAGAGTCCTAAATCAAACGGATGCCCAAAAGGCCACATCCAGATCAGGAGAATGGTGTCTAGATCGCCTCCCTGCGATGAAGCCGCTTCTGTTTGTGTTAACTGGTGTCTGAGAGAGGTGAAGTTCACCATACAGGTGTTGTTCACTATTTGGATTTGATTTGGCGTCTTAAGAGCATTGATGCAGATGTTTCCGCAGACATCATGTTTGGGAACAGCTGGACAGTTTAACCAGTTTACTGTCGGCTCAAAGTACACGTAGATTATTGCTGAGAAAAATGCCATCAAAACCACTGCGATGAAGAGGTTCTTACAGGATCAGGTGACATCCTGTTTTCTATATTTTACAAAAGCACAATGTTTTTGTTTTTATGGTGTTTACACACATAAAAGTTTCTTTACAGTATCGAATGACGTCTCGGCATTGTGTCGATTTGTGTTGTGAAAATCTCACTTGTCACAATCCTCAGTCACCAGTCCTGTCACCACTGCACTTTATTTCCAAGTTTTCAAGTTCCACTTTATTTATCCTTAGGAAGGAAATTGAGTGTGCAGAAGGATGTCTAACATTCACAGAGAAAAGCACCACCAGATGCCAACAACATTGTAAACACAACACAGGACACACATCAACACATCAATGGAGACACTCCTTCCCCCAAGACCAATGACAGAAACCAATTGGACAGTACACAGGTCAATATGTCATAATGAACAATGACAGAAATGAATTAATAAATAAGCATATACTATATGTAAAAAATGTCATAAGATGTCACTCAAGTGAATTCAGGTTCCTAATAGCCACAGGAATAAAAGAATCCCTGGCACGTCTAGTTCTTAACATAGGTAGCCTAAAACGGCGACCTGAGGGGAGCAGATTAAACTCCCCAAAAAGTGGGTGATCAGGGCAATTTAAAATTTGGTTAGCCTTACCCCAACCGCCTTAGACGCTGAGTTTACCAGCTTTATTAGCTTGTTGATCATTGAAAGGCCACTGTACCACACCACAATACAAAATGTCAAGACTGATTCAATAAAACACTGATAAAAACAAAGTCATCAGAGTCCTGCACATGCTGAATGATTTCATCTTCTTCAAGAAGAAGGTTAGGGTTAGGGTTAAATCTCTGTTGGGCCTTTTTACAGACAGCAACTGTGTTGCTCTCAAAAGATAATTTGCTGTCAATGATGGTTCCTAAATATTTATATTCATCTATTGTCTCAACATTCATGTTCTGAATAACAGTTTGTGAAACACTGTGCTGTGATCTACGGAAATCAATAATCATATCCTCTGTCTTGGAAATGTTGATAGACAGAAGTTTTCACACCACGCTATAAAATCATTGGCCATGCCCATTCTCATCATTATTCAAAAGGCTCACTATAACAGTGTCATCTGCAAACTTCACACAGTGCCTATTCTCATACTCACTCCTACAGTCATTTGTATATAAAATAAAAAGCAATGGTGAAAGAACACAGCCCTGAGGAGAGCCTGTGGAGGTAAGGGCTTTTGAGGATAAAACACCATAACCCTAACACACTGCGACTGTTCGACAGAAAATCCAGTATCCAGCCAATTAAATTAGAGTTCAAGTTAAAAAGAGACTGAAGTTTCTCAGCCAACAAGTAGGGCTGAATGGCATTGAATCCTTAAGAGAAGTCGATAAAAAGGAGCCATGCATGAGTTTTTGAGGATTCCAGATATTGATAAAGGAAATGTAACACTGTAAGTATTGCATCCTCAACACCTCTGCTAGCCCTGTAGGGTCTAACTGTTCCTCTACCTGCTTCAGTAACTCCTGCAGTAACTCCTGCTTAACCAACTTCTCAAAAGCCTTCATCACCAATGAGGTGAGAGCTACAGGTCAAAAGTCATTTAAAGGGATAGTTCACTCAAAAATGAAAATTGTGTCATCACTTACTCAACCTCGTGTTGTTCTAAACCTGTATGGGTTTCTCTGTTCTGTTGAACACAAAAGAAGATATATACTATGGAAGTCAATGGGGTCCATCAACTGTTTGGTTACCAACATTCTTCAAAATATCTTCTTTTGTGTTCAACAGAACAGAGAAACCCATACAGGTTTAGAACAACACGAGGTTGAGTAAGTGATGACACAATTTTCATTTTTGAGTGACGCGTTGTGCACACGCTACATTGATTATGGCCAAGCATGCGCCCTTAAAATAGCATATGAATAACATGCGCAACGCGCCACTGACTTTAAACTAGATTTTTTCAGTCAGTGGCGGAATTGTTTTCTAAGCCTGCAAAATAGCATGAGGAAACGTTTGCGCCGGAACACGCCTCCTCTTTGCGCTGAACCCCAAGTGTATTTTTTAGTTAACCGACGTGCGTCTGTGGAGGGAAAAGTCTGCTGTGCGCGGGTGCAAAAAAGGAATGATACATGCGTTGCTGTACAAAGTCAATTGCGCTGGGTGCAAGATAGGGCCCTCAGCCACAGGAATGATCGTAGAATGTTTCCAAATCTTTGGCACTGTTTGCGTCTGAAGTGATTGAGTAAAAATGACTTTAAAAATCTCACTTAACTGACCAGCACAAGACTTAAGGACTCGACCACTGATGTTGTCAGGGCCAGGACTTTTCCTAACGTTAGTTTGTTTAAATAATGATTTGGCCTTAGATACATCAATGTCAAAATCAAGAATAGAACAATCACTGACCAAATTCTCACTCATGTGACTGATTTTAGCACCAAAATCACTGTTAGAAAATCTCATATAAAAACTATTTAATTCATTTGCTAGCTGCTCATCAGAATCAAAACCATTTAAGGACACAGTGCTAGTGCCTTTGTGTAGACCGGTCATTAGTTTCATGCCATTCTACACAGATCTGAGATCAGACTCACTGAATTTGGACTCAATTTTCTTTTATACTGAAGTTTACCTTTACTATTTCAGCTCGCACAACCTTCCTAATTTCAGCATATGCACTTTTGTCACCACTATTGAAAACAGTCCTCTATTCCCTTAACAGATGTTCCAGTTCTTTAGATATTCAGGGCTTATTATTAGGATAGGAAACAACTGTCTTAGTTGGGATCACACTGTCCACAAGAGATGTAACTGCATCAGTTGGGGTGGCAATGTCTCAGTGGTTCATGTAGGTTGTCTACAAACCGGAAGTTTGGTGGTTAAATCCACGGTTCCACCTGACCAAGTGTCGAGGTGTCCATGAGCAAGACACCTAACCCCAGCTGCTCCCGACGAGCTGGATGGCGCCTTGCATGGCTGACACCGCCGTCAGTGTATGAACGAGTGAATGAATGGGTGAATGTGAGGCAATATGTAAAGCGCTTTGGTGGCCATAGGTCTGTTGAAAGTGCTATAAAAATGCCATTCTATATACTATATGAGCCATTGAGACTCATTTAAACTCAAAACTCAAAAACTCGTACACTTATAAACTCATCAATTTATACACTTATAAACTCTAAACTCATAAACTCTGAGTGTGTGTGTCTGAAGCCCCTTTCACACAGAGATTCCGGAAAATACATGGATAAAGTGACGCGGGATTTGACCCGGGTTCGTTTGATTTTGGTTCATTCACACTGCCATTGATTTTCCGGAATCAGAGAGTGCGTTTAAAAATCCTGTAAAGACACGTGACATCGATGTGACTTGTAATGTCGCAGCAGCGTCTTAAGTTTGCTTATGAGCTGCGAAGTCTCTCTCTCTGGAGAAACCACGCTTGTGCATTTTTTTCTCTGATTCGATCATAAACTTGCGCATTACGTATCGTTTCACAACTGGCGAACGATCCCGGCTTCAGCGTCATCACTACGACATGGCATTATTACGGCTTTTGTTCACACAGCGCACGTTCCGGGACTGAACACGGCAATGTTACTAGGTCCCCAACTCGGCATCGATGCTGCCTAGCAACCCACAGAACACCCTAGCACCACCCAAAATACCTTAGCAACCACCTAGCAACCATCCAGAATACCCCAGCTACCACCTAGCAACCACCCAGAACACCTTAGCAACCCACTAAAAACACCCTAGCAACTTTTTAACTTTAAACTAAATTAAACTTCAAACTACTTTAAACTTTAAACTAATTTAAACTTTAAATTAAATTAAACTTCAAACTACTTTAATCTTCAAACTACTTTAAACTGCAAACTTTCTGGTCCAAACTTTCTCAAGCCAACTTAAAGTTTGTCTCGACAAACTTTTTAATCTATTTACTTTTTATTATAGTAGTGAGGTGCCATGCATGGGTTTATCATGATCTACAAATTATACTGTGGATAAACAATTATAATAAGTAGAGTTAGTATAATAACACAGTCAGTTAGAATATTTAAATTTTACCCTATAAAAATAAGGTTGCAAACAGATTGACCTAATAGCATCTGAACAAACTGAACGACTCCTAGTTCAATCTCGTTATAAATTATATACTGAGAAGTCTGGGAAAATTCTTGCACAGCAAATAAGACAGTATTCACCAACTACTATAATAATACACATGCATAAAATATGCAAAATTGGCTTCACGGTGGAATTGTATTTGTTTTTTGAAGGGAAACTATTTCCTTTGCTACTTGCAGTATTCGAGAAATCATTTTCTGTGGGTCGTCTCCCGCATTTTATCAAGCAGCAATTTTAGTTTTGGTTAAGAAAGGGAAAGACCCTCTAAATTGTAGCTCATTGCATCATATCTTTGCTCAATGTGGATTGTAAAATATTGGCAAAGGTTTTAGCCCAACAACATTCTCCTTTTCATCATAACTCCAGATTAGACTGGCTTTATTAAACGCTTTTTTTTTTTTAGAGTATTCGTCATTATTTGTTCTCCTGAGAATAAGCATACCTGACATTATAATATCTTTAGATAGAGTGGAGTGGAGCTATCTTTTCACATGTTTAGAGAGATTTTATGTGGGTTCAAAGTTTCTGAATGGGTGAAACTTCTAACGCTTCTCCCTTTTCATCTGTTATCACTAATAACATCCGCTCGCAATATTGTCCATTGCATAGAGGAACTAGATGGAGCTGCCCTTCATTCCCCCTATTGTTTGCAGTGGCGATTGAATCTCTTGCCCTTTTGCTTAGGTCAACTTCAACTATCCAGGGTGTTCTTATAGGGGATAGAGAGTAGGGTTGGGTATCGTTTGAATTTTAACGATTCCTATTCTTA
Source organism: Leuciscus waleckii (assembly GCA_900092035.1). Lineage (NCBI taxonomy): Eukaryota > Metazoa > Chordata > Actinopteri > Cypriniformes > Leuciscidae > Leuciscus > Leuciscus waleckii. The sequence goes on from FLSR01000379.1 coordinate 76,270, forward strand.
TCTATTCCTAATTTCGATTTGAATAAGGTTAAAAAAAACAAACAAAAAAAACACTTAGATATCATTCACATTTACCAGTAGTCTTATTACAAAACATTTAATTGTTGAATATCATGAACAAAAATCATCAGGCTAGAGAACACTTACACAAGGAGCATTTGCCTGTGGTTTAAATATACTATGGAAAAACAGCTAGCATAACTAATATAAATTTCAATCATTATTAAAGACAAGTAAACACTCAGCAATTAAAATAAGCAATCGCAACATAGATACAACTGAACAAAGATATGATTGAAATAAACAGTGTTTTAAAGGTCCCTTATTGTACACCTTTCTGGAGTTTTATTTTAGGTTTTGATGTCCTTAAGAATATATATTTGCAGTATAAGAACCAAAACCCATCTCAATTCATTTTTACAGCTCCTTTCTCAGGCCAAAATCGACCTGTTCTTGGCAGAGCTCCTGTCTACTTAATATTCATGAGCCTCTCTTCTGATTGGCCTGTTGTTTTCTGAGTGACGCACGGCTGTGGCTTAGTGATGCTCACAAGTACGGTAAATAAAACACCTGTAATGATGGTGATGATTATTTGTTATTAAAGCATAAACATTCACAAACCACTGTTAATTTAACATAAAAGCAAGCATAGGCTACTGCGTGCATGGTTCGGCATGACAGAAATAGCACAAAGTGCACTCCCTTCCTAAAAAGCTGATATCTCAGTTCATCGCGATCTCACAAAGCCCCGTTATTATCAGTGAAGCTGACTGCACAATACATCTTTCATAATGTCAACACTTTGTTTGTTATAATCAGAGGATTTGCCAGCATGCAGAATTCAGCACTGAACAAAAACTCAGTTTTGAGCGGTCAGTGGATTCTATCTTAAATGCATCTTATTGGCCATTGCGTTCAAGAAATCAACACAAATGTCTGTGATTGGCTACGTTGCTTAACGCTGCAAACATGTTATAAATAGAAACTCGTTCTGGCCTGTAAATCTTTTTTTAGTTTTAGTTATTCTTGTTGCTTTTGTGCAACATATGATTAACAATTTATGAATAAATAAATCAAATAGTGTAAAATACATTTCAGAGAAAGTTTTCTCAATCTTCTCACTGGCCAAATAGTATTTTTAATTGATTTATATTTGTAATGGGAACTGATAGGCCTTGTTGTGCATTATTTGCACGAAAATATTTTCTCAGACAATCTGCTATTATCATGATAAGCACTTCTCTCTGTAGTTAAACATTAAAGCACAACATGCCACAGGAAAAGTGTTCAGAAGCATCGCATCCACTTCAGATACTTATATTTATTGAACATACAAAATGTTGTAACTTCTCAGTAATGATTTCATGTAATTTAAGTGTTTAACTCCAGTAATGAGAAGGGCTTATTTAATGTTTATATCATAAATAAAACATAGTTTAAATCATTCTTTTATTTATGTAAACTGTTATTGTGAACATGCACTGTATTTATGATTATGTCTCATAATGAAGATTTACGGTTGTCCTTCATCTGCTGTTAGCTATGCGTCAGTGTCACTATAACGGCCCAGCGCTCTCGCTGGCGCGGACATTAAGAAGGGAAGGATGTTTGCTTCATGTGATAGGCTTGGTGAGGGAAATTATATTTGTATTATCTTTCTGTATATGTATAATTTTATTTCAATGTTCTGTTTAAAAGTGACCAAAAAGCCATTGACTCCAGCTCATCATCAGTGTCGCCAAACGGCTCCGTCTCCAGAACGCTCGTACGCATGGGTCAGAGTTTGTGTGCAGGTGCGCACATTTTCTCGTCAAGTTTGTTTTAATAAATCACGACCTGTGCGTGTGAAGTGGCGTTCAGGCTCGTTCAGGCCCTGTTCTGTGCGACGGTTATACATGAGGCCCCTGGTCTCTACATCCATCGACTGAACAGTGTTTTCTCGGCATGTTTCCGTGTTGTTGCTCCGCAGAAATGTTGTCTGGGGTTGGGCAGAAGGAGTGCGGGACGGTGGCAGTGCTCGGGCCTCGGGGTGAGACTGATGTACAGTAGTTCTGACATCGCATTTTTACGGAAGTCACAACGGCTCGTGAAAAGGCTCAGCAACTTTATGCAGGCTGTGTGTGTCTGTTGTGGATCGACTGTTTGAAACTTGTATGGTAGTGTCATCGCCCCTAGAAGTCGATTTTATTACGAGTATCTGATTCCTGACCTCAAGTATTCGATTTTCGATTCCCTACCCTAGAGAGCACAAATTATCCCTCTATGCGTAACGTGATTTCACCAAGTACCACATGTTCCTGGATCAACATCTTTGTTGATCCTGGAACAACTTTCCAATCAACCAATCAGATTTGAGGGACAAGTTTACAGTTTATGTCAAGTTTAGGCTTAGACCCAGGGTGAGGTGCTTCAGCATCAGTGCTATTCACCTATCGTTTCCCTCTGATTTTAGGGGAAAGTTAGGGGTAGGGTTAGGTTTAGGGATAGGGATAGGGTAAGGACTAAATTTTGGGACAACTCTAGAGCCCACCCCCCCGCCCCAGCTGCCCCCCTAACTTTGATGATCCAAAAACTGTACTTGTAAAAACAACCCGCCACTATGTCCACAAGCTTCTCAAAACAGTGAACTAAACAATACATTTACCAAAAGTGAACAATTTAACTTTTAATTTTAAATGTATTATTAGCCCCTCCCTGATTCAAACGTGCAGAGGTAATGTATGATTAGCCCCTCCCCCCTGCCCCTCAAATACTCAGCTTCGTCCCTGATTCAAACGTGCAGAGCGCGGCGTTCGCTCAGTCTGGCTCACACACAGCGAGTCTGCTGCGACCCGACTGGAGAGACTGAGCTGCCCCAGAGCCTCTGAAGGTGAAGTGAGTTTCCCCAGGTGTAGTTTAAACACACGTTTAACTTAAAGTTACTTTTGTAGCGAATGTATTGTATGCTAAAGACGATTCAGCATCAGCAAAAACAGCGAGTCTATTACGTTAGCCAAAATCAGCGGTCAAATCGCTCCATCGTGATTTGATTGTTGTAAAATGTAGTCTATACTGTTGCTAAACTGCGGGACGCGTTTGATAATAAAAGGTTATTAAAATTAGGCTACCAAAATTGACGCAATAGACGCTGTTTCAAATGCGGCGCGCGCTCCGAAACACACCGCAACGAGACAAGCAACGTGTATTCTGGGTTCGTGTGCGCACTAAACGATCAAATATGTCAAAATGGCCGTCTTGGAGATTCACTTAAACAGTTTATTCACTTAAATACAGTTTATGTCTTGAATGGGCGTTAATAGTTGGGAGAAAATATGATGTGTAATAATGATTAGATCTGCATTTTGTCTTAAAGAGGCAGCAGTCTAATAATCCTGCTGACGATTTCTCATTAATGTGAATCAAACAACAAAAGGCAAAGAGATAATCAGTCACAGCTCTTGAATGAATAATTTTGGCTTTTATAAGCTTTAACCTATCTATGATAAACTATGCAGTGTTATTTCACATCTGACTTTATTAGATGTCTTTTTAGCCCATATTACTCCTGAACAGTAATGTCAGTAGACATTACTGAAATTAAAGCACTGGGTCTATAATTTGTATATTTGTTTTATTGTACACTTTTTTTGTTTTTTTTTGTTTGACCATGTGTTTGTACTTTGTTTTTGGTGTCCTATGTCTTCTGAATATAAAACACAAAAGCCTGCACCCTTCTGCATAACATACATGTTTTATTTGTTTTGTTAAAGCATCGCTTTTTCTTTTGCTATAGATATTTATTTTACATTTCAAAATATAAAGCAATATTAATTAAGTTCTAAATAATTTTTTTCCTTTTTTTTAATATAACAAAAAGAACCGATAAGAATACCGTTAAAGTACCGGATCGATAAGGAGTATTGGTAAGAGTAGTAATACCCTTAACGATACCCATCCCGAATTAAAAGTTATGGCCAATTTAACTGTGATTAAATTCAGTATATATACGTCTGCCATATTTTGCCACCCCTCAAAAATTCCTGCCCCCCTCTCGCCACTTTGTCTAGATCCGGCCCTGAAACGGACACGGCACGCAGCCAGTGTGTCTCCGGCATAACTCTCTCTCATGTCATGTCTGCACTTCAGCAACATTTCAGGGTATAAACTTAATCCAGAGTGAGCTATTTCACATAAATCAAGCATAAAAAACAACAACTTGTTTTTCTGCTTACTCTTTAAATGTATTGGTTTGTTAGGATATGACAATATTTGGCCGAGATACAACTATTGAACATCTGGAATCTGAGGGTGCAAAAAAATTGAAACATTGAGAAAATCTCCTTTAAAGTTGATCATTAATGTTCAGGATTGTGCTGCATTCACTCACACAAATACATGTTTTATATATTTACAGTAGGAAATTTACTAAATATCTTCATGGAACATGATCTTTACTTAATATCTTAATGATTTTTGTCATAAAAGAAAAATCTATAATTTTGCCCCATTGTTGGCTATTGCCTCTAATATCCCCGTGCGACTCGTGACTCGAGACTGGTGATGTGATCCAGGGTCACAGTTCTGTTGTTTTGAGAAATATCTCTGATCTATTTCAGCTTAATATTGCTTGGAAGGATCGCTGTAATTAAAATGAAAAATAAAATGCCAAGGTCAAGCTGGCAAAGAAATATTCTTCTATTGATTCCACCAAGATATAAGCTCTCCCCTGCTACACTATAGCCCATATGTTTTGGTATGTCCTAGTCTGTCTATTTACTCTAGAATATTTTGTAAAGGCGTTTGTCTAAACCCTTTAACTGCCATCTTTGGTATTGTTTGTGAAAAGACCGCTTTGTGAAAAAGTGAAATGGTACACAATGTAAAGCACAATGTACATATGTATTGTAGGTTGCATTGGTATGGGTATGTTGCTTATTGTTATTTAAATAGAAACATTAAAATTCAACAAAAAACAATTAGGTTACTAGTATTTTTACAGAAGTTAATGTTCTGTTAATGGAAATAAATATACATTTACATGCATAAAACATGTAATATTAATAATTATTAGTATTCATTAACTGTTCTAAAATGCATTTAGTCTGAGCCTTCACATGATCCTTCAGAAATCATTCATAAATGCTGATTTTGCTGCTCAAGAAACTTTTCTGATTATTATCAATGTTGAAAATATTTTTGCTGCTTGACATTTTTGTGGAAACTGTGATGTTTTTCTTACATTATAAATGTATTTATGTCTCTTTTGTCAATTTGACCAACGCATCCTTGCTGAATAAGTTTTTATTTTAAAGATTTATATATATATATATATATATATATATATATATATCTTAATGACCTTAAACATTTGAACCATACTGTACATTTACAATTTTTTTTATTCCATGTTAATTATATATGTATATTTTCAGCACGTTTCTTTAAGTCGTCATGACTTGATTCATCTGATGTTTAAAGTGATGTGGATTCAAAGCAGATTCAGTTTTATTCACATTAAATGGGCATTAATTGTTCCTAACGAATAAAGGGTCCTTCAGAGTTACAGTAAATGTTAGTATTAAGTGAGGAGCTACATAAGAACTTATGGAGACTCACCTGTGATGTTCTGTCAGATAATCCCACAGTCTTAAATCATCTTTCGTTACAATCCCACACGATCGCAAGTACAAGTTCTTTGCCTTTTGCTTTTGTTTTCCAGAAGTGTACAGTGTTGTAAAAGTTAATGAGTGATTGGAAGATTTCCGACAGGGCGGTCATCTCTTTAATTTTCACATTCACCACGGAAGAAAAAATGACGACATCTGAATGAACTGGTTTTATTCAAGTCAAAAAATATTGTTTGATATTACTGAATCAACTTTAATTTATACAAAGCCACTTTGTTATTATTATTATTTTATTTTTTTGTCATTTGCATCTCAGTTTACATTCACCCCTGGTTTTATAGATTTACGCACTAAAATACATGTTTGAGCTGTTTTAACTTGAAAGCGTATCTTAAAATATTTAGTCTCAAGATGCACCTGTAATGTTTTTCTAAGGCATGTTTATAACAGCTATAAATGTCTTCAGTGAACTAAGGCCTAATCCAGGGTTTAGATAAACCAACATTTGTACTTTGTACACGGTTTTAAGGAAAGAGATGTGAGTAACTCAGGTGGCAATCCTTTTTATGTCACAATCTCACTCAGTTTGGACTTTGTTTCTGTTTGCACGTTGAGTTTGTTGTAATGGGTGTTCATTTGATTTCGTCATTCGTTCAGGTGGTGTCATTAATTATCCCTTTTTTTGCATTTAGTTCCTCTTGTTCCTGTTTATTGCTGTCGGGTCTTGTGTTGTATTGCTGTTCTCTTTGTGTGTGCCTGAGGATTTATTAAATACTGCCTTTTGCATTCATCATCGTGTTCGTGTGTGTTCTACAACACAATCCCTGACATTTGTATTGCTTTGTTAAAGAACAAAGGTTGGGCAATAAAACACACCACACCCTCACGTGTGTTTAAGGGACAATATCTTGCACTCAAGCAAGTGTAGACCCAGCAAACACAGAACATTAGCACAGCGTACCCAACCTTCTAACAGCGTTTTAACAACATGGCCAAAAGGTTGCTATAACTACGTTGTGTGGTGAAGGTTGTTACAGCGTTGTCACGTTGACATTGAACCACCTTTCAGGGCCATTGCTTAAGGTTGTGCCTAGGTGTTTGGACCATAGACAGTAAAAGAAATGGAAACAGCGACCCCATAGGTTTCAACGGAGACGAGTGAAGTCAATTAGAAGCTGTCTCTTCCTGATGGTCAAGCGTACTGCGCAGACTCACACTGAGCTTGATGACGTAGATGTGACGTGAGCAACCCGTCTGTCTTCTAGTAGCTGTGCCAAGAGAAATCTGAATCATTCCCTTCCGAAACTTGCAGAGACGGAGAGTGTGAGTAGGAGCTGTCCATGAGCTAGGAGCAGGAGCAACTTTTGCTAAGTATTGTGATGAATTATTTTGTCATTTTGCCTCCACGTCCCCCCGATCAAAATGAATGGGAGTCAATGGAATGCTAACAGCAGGTGGGGGTCGGCTAATCAATGGCGGCGCCCTGGACAACCACTGGACGACATATGTACTCGTCAGATGTAAAGTTATTCGCTGTCAAAGTGACGCCAAAATGAATGGGAGTCAGTGGAATGCTAACAGAGGTGATGTTTGCTAATCAATGGCGGCGCCCGGGGAACCTTCAGTGTTTTCTGAAACATTACCCCCTTGGTCTGGACAACCACTGGACGACATATGTACTCGTCACTGCCCTGAAGCGCCAATCAGCCTTTTACATTTCAACCAACCGTTGGGCCGTCTCTCACTCTCCATCAAGCAAGGATATATGAGAATTGTGTTTAATTTACCTCAGCTAAATAAGATACGTACTTATTCAAACACAACCTACAACTTCCTTGTCTAATGTGACATTTCTTTGAACATTTTCTGGACAAACATTTAACTTTATGCCAAAAGTATGAAGCCAAAATTACTTTAATGATGAGTAATTGATTTCAGCACTCCTTGAACAGGCAGCGACGCCTAGCCTACTTGTTGCACATTAATGTTTTTTACTAAATGTTTTAGCACTTAAAAGCACATGAATATTTGAGCTATTATTCAGTGTAGGATCGCACAAAGACATTTTTTCTTTTTGTAACTGCTCGCACACCTATTTATTTTTTCTTTGATTTGTCGTCTCATTTGTTTCTTTGCTAGGTTTTCTCATGTCTGCTCATGCTAGTTAACGTTAGTCCACTCCCTGTATAATATGTTTGTTTTTCTCACAAATGTATGACTTTTGGAAGTGCAATTTGATTACCATATGCAGTTTTAATAAAGTTGAATTGGCATCATCTTAGCAGCATGTCATCTTTACTCTTCAAAGTGTACACTTGCAGGTGTTGATTTATAATGAATTTAGGGCCATATATAATTATCTAACATATGACTAATTAAAAATTAACCACAAAATATAACATGCTAAATGGGGGATAGCATAAAAAAATGAATTGCCAGAACGTCGTCTCTCAGTTGCTGAATGTTGCTACATCCCTGTGGCGTCTTACAATTCTACGTTGTTACAATGTTGCGAGCACGTAGACAGCGACGTTGCCATAGCAGAAATGCAATGTGCCACAGACGTTGCCACAATGTAAATGTGTTTGCTGGGTAGGCTAGTAAGAGATGTGCGACAGTCGGTGACGGTGTTCAGCTGCGAACCGGTTCATAATTTTTTTATATTAATAAAAATCATTTAGTTCAGTTAGAAAACAGACACTACAATTAAAAACTGAAGGTGTCTGCTCAGTCAATGCATTGAGAGCCGAACGAGAGTCTCAGCATAGATCAGCAACAGGAGTCAGATCTCATGTATCACGAGAGCGAGGATGTGACTGACAAGACCATGGCGGAAGATCTGATTTCAAAGCGCCTATTTAAGAGAGTTTGTCATTGTACTGTTGTGTTTTTCATTAAGAATAACAATGTACCCGCCATTCAAGCAATTGCTGCACCCGAATTGGCGCTAATTCGAAAAGTGAAAGTAAAATGAGCACGGGCGTTCATAACGTTGCGTGTCTACTGGTGCAGAGCATAGCGAGCGTTTTCAGTTCATTCATGTGGAAGCTCAATTTACATGGGAATTAACTGAAAACGCTTGCTCTACTCTGCAACGTTATGCATGATCGTGCGCCAAATTCGCGATTTAAAAGCGAGGTGCAAAAGATCAACCAGGGAAGACACAAAAGTCTATATCAAACTTAAGTTAAATGAAGGAATATTTCCAGCCCATATGATTATTCAAAAATAACTGGTAAAACGAGTCATGTCCTCTGTGTTTGAGTGCAGTGATTGAATACCTAAATTCCCATTCACTCCCTTTGTTAACAAATATTTTTAAGAAACTGAGAGGTACGCCTTGAAACTGAGAGGTCTGCTCCTTTTGTGAAGTTTCTTCTGAAACTCTTGGCCATTTGTCTTGGGAGTGTCCGTTTGCTCAGTCTTTCTGAAGGAACAATGCCTTGATTGATTGTCCAAAATGTGTTTTGTGATTATTATTTTTTCCCTCATCTTATAGACATTATTTTTCTGGTTTTAAATGAATGACAAGAATCTAATGAATGGCAAGTTTTTGTATAACCTGTCGTGGAAATTCTTAATACGAATACAACCTACTTAATCTGACTTCTTCACCACGGACAATTTAAACAACTTGCAGTTGCTACAGTTACAATACAGTACATACTTCCTGAAGTAAGGTGACGGCATCCCGTCAAGAAGCTACGATCACTACCTCAATCACACATGAGCACACAGGTCTTTAGCATCTATACACTCTCAGTGTCCTTCTCAGGTGTACGCTGGTCCGACACAGGATCATTAATACTAACTCAGAGTATTACAGCCTCACCCCGAGGGCGGCTCTATAGTCTTCAACACTATCACTGTCTCTGCGGTGGTCTTTTGAGCGTAGAATCTTTAGTACTTCTATTACTACTTCAATCACACATAGATGCCAGGAAGGCCAGGACAAGCGGTCAGTCCGTGGATACGACAAGAGCGTGCAAGTGGTTTGTTCTTAGTATCCAGTTCTCCTGTTGTTCAGTGTACTATTTGACACAAGATAAGGCTATTTTCGATTCTCTTCTTATTTTTAGTTTTTACCTTCACATAAATCTGTATTTTATTTAGACGCGTTCTTTCTTTAAATAACAGCCGTGACTGTAAAGTTTTGCAGTTTGAATTTTATTCCATTTATTTTGAGCCCTATGGTCCTTCAGGGTCGCATGGAGAGGCGAGGTATCCAGAGTACATCAGCTGACCACAGGGGTTCCTCAGGGCTCAGTGCTGGGACCCCTCCTCTTCTCCATCTACACCACATCACTGGGACAACATCATACAGGCACATGGTTTCTCCTACCACTGCTATGCTGATGACACACAGCTCTTGTACAATCCCAGTACAAGTTCTTTGCCTTTTGCTTTACACTCCAGAAATACAACAAAAATGCTGCAATTGTCAATGAGTGATAGATTTACAATAGCTCTTCTCAGCTCTTAATCCCTCCCACAGCTCTGCATCACATTCACCACTGATGAAACACGGAAGAAATGATAACCTAAAAATAACAACTGTCGAAAAAAATATTTTTTAATATTACTGAATGAACCTAAATCAAATTTTTATTTAAATGTCTTCTGCATTTAATTGTATCACGTTCACTCTGCTTATGTTTGTAAAATGAAAAGTTAACTTAATCCTTTGTGTTGAACTACATGAATAATGAATGCATTAACTGAAACTAGGCAGCCTTGGATGTGTTAGTTTGTGTTTCTGAGGTAGAACAGTAGGAATAGGAAAGAACAGTTATTGATAAATGCACAGTAAAGTTAGAAATATAAAGAGGCAGGAGTTTTTGCGCTGCAGAAGTAGAGCTTGTGTGGTTTAGTCTGTAGAATGGTGTCGTGATAGACAGCGGTGAACTCAGTTTCTATCAAAGAGGAGAAGAAATACATAACTTTGCTACTTTTTCATTGCATTTGCATGCTAAAAAGTAAGTTAAAGGGATACTCCACTTTTTTTGGAAATAGGCTCATTTTACAAGTCCTCCAGAGTTAAACAGTTGAGTTTTAGCTCGGTAGACTATACGGTCGACTATTTTCGACTCTTTGGTCATTTTTTTGAGAGAGATGCTAATGGTCCTGTCCGATTCAATGATCTATGCTAAGCTATGCTAAAACCCGGAGTTCGGCTGAATGGATTTGAAAACGGTAAAACTCAACTCTTTAACTCTGGGTGAGCTGTAAAATGAGCCTATTCCCAAAAAAAGTGGATATCCCTTTAACAGGGAACAGTGAGTATTGTTTTTATACTCTGTTGGGCAAAATGGTACAATTAGAGACAATTACATTTAGACAACATTATTTTGGAAATCTAGTGTGATATGCCAAGACTGAACATGGGTGGTTTCTGAAAGTGCGTCATTGAGTATCTGGGCAATGCAGTTCAGTTTGGGTAAAATAAAAGTTTTTATTTGAATTTTGTTTTATTAAATAAAAAACACAATGTTTAAGATCTGAGTAAGAGACGGCAGAATCTGATGAATGTTAACCAACTCAACATCTGTGAAACTGAGAAACTGAAGCACTGAGGGTTTGTCTTCACTGCTGTGGTTGTGTGTTCCTCCGTGTGTATCTGATGACGGGGTTGTACGGTGTGTGGATCATGGTGGTGTAGTTCACAGCAGGAAAGTGTCCGTCTACCAGATCAAAGTCGTACAGTCTCGCATGTCGACCAGATTGTTTTTATCTGTACGTAGGCGAAGTTTTCTCCAATGCAACGATGACGACCTGTGAAAGATCAACCAGCAAACACCACAAGCACTGTTAACGTCTCAGCCGTGCCTTTATCGAAGGTTTTACTGTGGTTCTGCTGACATTAATGAGACACACAAACACATTTCACATCAATCCTTAACTAGGCTTATATCATGATACCAATATACTGTATAGTCACGGTTGACTGAGTCGGAGGCAGCAGTAAACCTTTAATAAACCATAACTCAAAGTAAAAAAACAATCAGGAGATTATCAACACGAAAAACTACAGAAATTTTATTAAAAAAGTAAAAATCAAACATGGCATAGTGTTCATTGTATGATTTAAATATTGATTCTTTTTAAAGCTACAAAAGTTAAGACAATAGCAGTGAGTGATTTTGTTCCTATTTTGTAAGTCGCTTAGGATAAAACGTTTGCTAAATGCATGAATGGAAATGTAATGATTTTCTTTTTTCTTTTGTTATTTGATTTATATTAACATTAACATTAACATTAACCTGAACATTAACATTAACAACGCTGCTGTCACCTTAGAAACCTAAGGCACAAAGACACGCATCTTATTTTCCCCAACTGTTTACGTTCACTTAAAGTGTAAAATATACTTTGTGACGTGTACACTAGGCTTGAGGAACAACTAATTAGTGCAAAACAAATTAAATGCGCATGTGCAGAGTACAAAGTACGCGCGGTTAGTTACTAAGATTGGTGCGGTGCCTGTCCTATTCTGGTGACTTTCTTCATGCGTGAAAACTGGAGTGTATTTCATAACTGAACCCTCTGGTAAAAATGACTGACATTTTTTTTTATTTCAATGATTTTATGACACTCAATTATATTTGTGCAATAGTTCAAATCCATTTATTCACTTTTTGAGCATGGACTTGAAAATTAAAGGATTAGTTCACCTCAAAACGAAAATTTCCTGATAATTTACTCACCCCAATGCCATCCAAGATGTCCTTGCTTCTTTCTTCTGTGGAAAAGAAATGACGTTTTTTGAGGACAACATTTCAGGATTTTTCTCCACACAATGGAGTTGAATGGCAACCAAATTGTTGAAGTTCAAATCAATGCCGTTTCAAACGGCTCTGCACGATCCCAGCTGAGGAATAGGGTCTTATCTGGCGAAACGATCGCTCATTTTCTTAAAAAAATAAAAATGTATATACTTTTTAACCACAATTGTTTGTCTTGTGCTGGTCTGCGGCGCGCCACGTCATCGTGTTGGAAAGGTCACAAAAAAAAGAAGAAAATAGTAATAATAAATTAAAACAAAGATATCGGACGATTTTGAAGTTGGAAGAGAAAATGAGATGGAATTTTTCACCCTTCCCTTCCTTTTTGTACCGGAGTACACAGACAAATAACTTAGACGTGACGCGTGACCTTTTCAACGTGATGACGCAATGCGTGGCGCATCACAGACCAGCACAAGACAAACAATTGTAGTCAAAAAAAGTATATACATTTTTATTTATTTTTGAAAATGAGCGATCGTTTCACCAGATAAGACCCTATTCCTCAGCTGGGATTGTGCAGAGACTTTGAAACGGCATTGATTTGAACTTCAACATTCTGGTTGCCATTGAAGTCCATTGTGTGGAGAAAAATCCTGAAATGTTTTCCTCAAAAAACGTCATTTCTTTTTCACAGAAGAAAGAAAGACATGGACATCTTGGATGGCATTGGGGTGAGTAAATGATCAGGAAATTTTCGTTTTGAGGAGAACTAATCCTTTAAATTTCTAACTTTAACTGTCATAAATCTTGAATATTTGGATCACAGACTTTAGTTTGATCTCATTTTAAAGACGACACTTGGTCGATTATTGCTGAAGTGAAAAAAAAGTTTTATAAAAGTGAACTTGAGAAAATATGAAAAATGCACAAATACCACTAATACAAAATTTATGAGATATATATTTTCCTAAACACGTTTTACCAAACGCTTCCATTAGATGAAATTCGCATCCCATTTATTTCCAAGCCTCATACAACACGGACTATAGGACCATTTAACCTTTTTGAATCATGTCCATGATTGTTTAGTGTGTGTTCACACAGCAAGTGCCGAATCCTTTACCAAGTTTTGTAACATTCCGATAAAGTAAAAAATTCAGAAAGACAAAACATAAAAATTTTCAGGCAAAAATGACCGTACAGCACCAGAAGGTTTAGACAAAACTGACTGTGTGTTCTGTGAATACTCACCAGGATGGGCATTTTGACATATTGTATGCATTTTACCATTTATACATAAAATATCATGTAATGAAATTCATGTTATATTATTATTTTTCCACAGGAGGTCGGCAAAGACTCCCAATGTAAGATAATTAGAGCTGAATTAAAAGGGTTATGCATGAAATAGTGAGTTATTTTGTATTTAAGTTGAAAGAATGTGAGGAATGTGCTTAAATTACTATTTATTATTTATTGATCAAACCTAGTAACTTAAAGGTAAATAAAATAACAAAAATAACAAATATTCTCCAAAAAATATGATCAAAATGAATTGTCCAGCTTTCTGGACAAAAAAACAAAAAACAAAGTATAATTTTAGGGCTTGGGGTAATGTTGACCCGCGAGGGAAAGATGAGGGTTAAACGGCCTGTCTATTCAAAATCACATCATCTCACCTGCTCCAAACGGGATGTAAGCGAACTTCTCTCCGGCTGCAGGGTTGTCGTGTAAGTATCGGTCCGGGTTAAACTCCTCCCGCTCTTCCCAGGTGTCCCGAAGACGGTGGTTCACTGTCGGAGACACACACACCTGGTGTCCCGGCGGGATGATGTATTCACCGACTCTCTGTTGAGGAAGCAGAAACACACAGGTCAGTCCAAAGCATTTCATGGCTTTAATTCCAGCAGGGTTTCAAATCAACTTTTTCACTCACCGGCCAATTTGGCCACGAAATTAAGTTACCGGCCAATCAGAACTTCTACTAGCCAAAAAAAAAACAACCTATGTTTACTATGTCACATTTTACTATAAAATTTAGATTTCATCTTCATCACATGTATGTTTGTCACATTCAACCAGCATCTCCACTCTTCCTCTTTATCCTCATCACCATAAATGTGTTTTAGACAGATCAATACTGTACACAGAACACCAGAAAATGTTGGATGTTGGAAAATAACAATGTCTTTTTTGTTCACCAAATGCTTTTTAATATTCGCTTTTGCTTCAATGCAAATGGACAAGCGCTGTTATGTGTAGTGTAGTGACGTGTGTGTTCAAGTAAGCCAGATATGAGCAGATTCTGCGCAATACACTGTATTTAATATATCATGATGAAGCACGAGTATTTGCGCTAAATCTGCTCAGATTTAACTTACACGAACTTCCCCAGCAAACTGAGTAAATATAATAACCTGCCAGATTGGCTCGTGATTTGACAGCATAACCCGCCACTGTTGATTCTTGTTAGTTTCAAACCCTGAATATCAGGAATGCTCGTACCTGAGGCGTCCTGGCCATCCTCATCATGGTCATTATAGGGGGTCGCAGTCGCAGAGTCTCCTTCAGACAGCGGTCCAGCATACTCAAGTCTTTCAGCTGTGAGAGACCAGAACAGTTCTTTAGCATCTGGGTCACTTTATTCAAAATCCACGCACACTGTACGGCTGCTTGAATACTTCTCTTATATGAGAATGAGCTTGTTTTTAAATTCAGAATTAAAAATCTAAATAGTTTTGCCAAAGTTCTTAAGATGCACCGTTCGGCTGGCCGTCAATCGGAACCGCTCCGAACACATGATCAGCAAAAGTTTATAGTTCGGATATAAGCACTGATGTCTACGGTAGTTATCAGAATAGAGTAAATCAGCTTTTGAAAGTAACTTGATCAAATAAAGAGTGTATCGATTACACTGTTACACCAGTAGGTGGCGACAAGTGACTGTTATAATAATGTGTATTCGTCATTAAATCATTAATTCAAAAGATTTGTTCTGAAACGCTGATTCATCATCCAGTAATGAAACTAGTGAAGTCTTTTTGAGTGAGCCATTGAATCATTCACTCAAGGATTAAAACAATGAGTCAAGTTGATTAAATGTGTTTTATTTTCTTTAGTTCAGTGATCATTTAGTGACTGTTGAACACGGCTGAGTGAGTTCAAGGTGCACATTCTCATTATGTTTGTCATTACCACCATAAGCAAATCTCTTGAATTTCACCAAAACCATGTGCAAACAGATCTCTTCCCATCATGCAAGCGCACGTCATCACTTTGAGAAAACCAATACAAAAATATATATTTAGAGATTACAAAAATATAATGCTGAAAATAAGGCTGTATATATCATTTAATTATGGTTTATTTATGATAAATGTGGTCTGAAAAATCTACAGAGAGGTTGAGTCTGGACAAGTATGGAAAATGTGTCGGAAACCCTAAATAACCGTGATATTTAACGTTGATTTAGGTTTTTGTTTTAAAGTTGTTAGTTGCATAATTCTGACCAGAATCCCGCGTTTGGACGGACATGCAGTGCTTCTCTGATGCTCGTTTAGTTCCTATCAGTCGTTTCTGTCAGACTTTCCAACCAAACCATAGAGAAATATAAACTAGACTGTGACACGATTAGAGCGGTTTGCCTGTGCAAGGCTAATGACCACAGTGATGTCGGTGTTTCTTGGGCCATTTATCTCGATGACTGTCACAGAGATTGACGTAAAGGGTTAGTTCACACTAAAAGGGTAATTACTCACTCTCATGCTGTTCCAACAAATGAAGATGTTTCTGATGTAATCTGAGAGCTGTCTCACTCCTCCATAGTCCTCACTTTGATTGGATCGAAACTTGCCGGCCCAGAGAGCTACTAAAGACAAATGTTTAAAATAGTCCAAGAGTCTACAGTGGCTCAACCTTAAGTTTATCAAGCGACGAGAATAAAAACAAAAATAACGATTTTCTTCGGTGTTTCCCCAAGTGTAGTCACTCGGACTATTTTAACCTATTTTAACTATTGGCCAGCAGCCATGTCACCCTGTAGCCCAAGACTGGTTGCCCACTGAAGCTAAGCAGGGCTGAGCCTGGTTAGTA
>FLSR01000380.1:0-42109 GCA_900092035.1 Leuciscus waleckii
GTAATTTCTGAAGAATTATCTAATAATTCTTTATTAATTACTAATGGGTTCCCTATATTTTCACTTTAGAATACTGTTTCAGGTTCTAAGTAATTCCTGAAGAATTATCTAACAATTATTTATTAATTACTAATGGGTTCCCTATATTTTCACTTTAGAATACTGTTTCAGGTTCTAAGTAATTCCGAAGAATTATCTAATAATTCTTTATTAATTATGAATACGTTCCCTTTATTTCCACTTTAGAATACTGTTTCAGATTATAAGTAGCCTAATTCCTGGATAATTATTTGATCATTCTTTATTAATTACTAATGGGTTCCCTATATTTTCAATTTAGAATACTGTTTCAGGTTCTAAGTAATTCCTGAAGAATTATCTAATAATTCTTTATTAATTACCAATAAGTTCCCTATATTTTCAGTTCCCCTCAGTCGTTGCCTCAAATACATGAATTTACTCAATGGCATTCTATGCTGAGGAATACACACACACGCACACGCACACGCACACGCACACACACACACACACACAGTACTGTATGAAATATAAAAACTAATCTGAGGTTAGTTTTGTATGACTGTTCATTAGTTACTTCTTATTTTTAGAAGTTAACCTTAATTAGTAGATAATTAGTGGTAGTTCTTCAGGAGGTATGACATTATTCATTAGTTATTGATTAACTAACTGTTACTTAACACAATCATAAAATTATATTACATACTGATTAGTTAACACATCTTCCTTAGTAGTTAACAGTAGTGAAGAAGTAGTTAATGAAGAATTACCTACTAGTTCTTCAATAATTCCTTATTAGTTATGCAGTAAGTAAGATATAGTATTCTAAAGTGTTACCGAGAACTTCGATGAAAAAATACTTCATGGTCAAAAATTACAAGACTTTTTTTATTAACCGTAGCTGCTATAAAAACTGCTAATGTAATCATACTTTAACATCAATGTGTCTTTTTTTGACAGCGTCATCGAAGTATATTTACATTTGGTGAATGCTTTTATCAAAAGCAACTTTTATTGCATGGAAGGTATACATTTGATCAGTTCATGTATTTTTTATGAATCAATTCTGACACTGTGGTTGTGAGCACAGGGTTCTACTGTTTGAGTTACTGGAACTCAATATAGTTATAACATCATATTTTCAAAAGAATAATTCACCCAGAAAGGACATTTTGTCATCATGTACTGATTGCATGTCATTCTAAAATGACTTTCTGTCTTCCAAGGAACACAAAAGGTGATTTTTAAAGGAACATCCTGGCCTTCTAATGAAGTTTTGTCAAGCTCCAAAATGACAAAGCACCATAAAAATGATACATATAACCTTCTGCACTATATTCTTTTAAATTAAGTTTTGAGATTTCATGATGCCCCCATTCAAATAGAATGGACTTGATGTTGGATGCCCAAAATAGCTGCCCGGAGTTGTTAGCGCTGTGTGAACAGCCTTTCCTTGAAAGGGACTTTGGTAATAATAATTAACTACATGTACTTACTTTAGGGTTAGGATTAGGGTTAGGGTGTGGTTCAAGGTTAGTTGCTTGTAATTCAGCACGATTTATACTGTAGCAATTACTATATTAACTACATGTAACGTATAACAATCACACTGTCAAATAAAGTGTTACCAGCTGTAAATCTTGGCATCTGACCTAACTCTTTGTGACATGTTTATGAAAGGTTTTGATTTGTGAGAATTGTTTATTTGAGTCAGATATTTTCAGTGAAAGATTATCAATGAATTTAGGTATAACATTTTCAAGTTTCCCTGTTTGCCTGTATGCCTGCCTGTGTTCCCTAGTTAAGGCGGGCATACACTGTGTGATTTTCGTCAGATTTTGTGCCGACTTCTGACTCGTGCGACTCTTTTTCTGGGTCGGGGCTATTTTCAGCTTTGTCGTGCAGTGTTTGTGCAGTGTACAGAGAAAAACGAGAGGCGACAAACCTCTCCCGACCGGCAATCGGATCGTCAGATTAATTTCTGGCATGTCAGAAATTTTGGTCGCTCCTCGTGACTTTATTGCACGTTGAAGTAAAGCTACGAACTGATTGCCCTAAACTCCGTGTTTTTTCCCTCACTTGTCGATTGTTATACGAAAACAGAAGTTTCACTTTTATCTTTAATACAGCAAGAATGAAAACGAAAAGAGGGAGATCTTTAAGTTCTGTAGCTATCAAACTAGCTGCAAATTACGGTTGCTTACCTCCAGTCGTGTTGCATAATGGATAAACCATATTAACCACATCTTCCAAGCCAACTGCGATGTAGCGACACCGTGACTCTTTTATTAATTTGTTAAACAATGTTCATGTTAAACAAGCTGTTTTTGACATAAAGCTGTTTTTATTTTTTATCGATGACTGATTATTGCAGCAGTGTTCTGACATAATAATGTAGACTGTTAATCATTTTAATTATAGGCCTATAATCATTGTAAAATCGACCTTAATGTTTTTAGATCATTTTCCATTATCCTCACAGCGCGTCGGTTGTCCGGTGATGCGATATGAAATTATTGCGTGGCCAATGTATTATAGCCTATTTAATAATAAAAGTAGGCATTCCCCAATAATAATAAAATAATACTAATGATACTTTAATACATACATTGGAAATGCTAAATCCTCTTGATATTGATAGCTGATGCTTGCATCGACAATTTCTCTGGATACATGATATCACGGTCTCTCATGATATATCGGGGGTTTATCGCACATATTTCACATGTATAGTGTGAGCAATGAAGTCGCAGCTCGAAGTTCGGACCATATAGTGTGAGCACATAAATCCTGAACTTTGACTTTACATCGCATGTGATCTACTCGAACAGGGGTGCGTTTCCCAAAAGCATCGTTGGCCAACTATGATCGCAAATTGAGTTAATGTTTTCTACGATCTCTTGAGTGTTCCTTGTTGATTTATTAAAGACTGTTTTTGTTCTCTACTCCTTTCATTGTGCGTGTTACTACAACAATCCTGACAGAATACCGGACCCTCAAATTGGGTATATAAACACTTACTGGCTGTCCAGCTGTTCTGAATGGACCCAACAGAAGATTTCAACAAAACACATCTGGGTGCCAGCCTGATTTCTGGTGTGCAAAACACAAACTTCCCCGACTGCTCCTCCTGTGTTTCCTAACTCGCAAGTTTAAACGAGTCTACAAAAGCATGCCTGCACGGTGTTGGTCCTCGGGGGACATTCACCGAATTTGTGGAGTGGGTGCTGGGAATGCCAAACACCAGCGGGGGATATCACCAGCCCAACTCCGGGCCTAGAGCATCACCCAGAGGCACGGACATGACGCCAGAGCTCACCGCTGACGGAAGGCCAGAGTCTGCCGCGATGAAAGAGCCAGAGTTGAGGACTGAGCAAGCCATTGCCCCGCAGCCTGAGCCTCACAAAATGTCTGACCAGGTGTTTGAGCCGGCATCATCATGTGCCGCCGTGGGATTACTAGTGGAGTTTGAGGGAATGGAGAAAGACCCTGTCCACACTCCAACCACTGAGGGTGAGCTGCACCCCCACTGGTTCCGTCCTGCTCAAAGTCTCCTGTGTCTCCGCAGGTTGCGCACAGCTCAACGTCTCCTGTGTCTCCACTGGTTCCGTCCAGCTCAAAGTCTCCTGTGTCTCTACTGGTTCCGTCCAGCTCAAAGTCTCCTGTGTCTCCGCTGGTTCCACCGAGCTTGAAGTCTCTGGTGTCTCCAGAGTTCCCAGCCTCCCTCTCCCACCTCCTCTTCCAAGGTCAGCCAGTCCGTCGACCTCACCTTCGCTGGTTTCCTTCAGCCCCTCGTCTTCTCCTCTGACATCACTCTACGTGAACCCCATTTCCATAAATGTATTGAAAAGCCTATGATTACTTAAAAAAATAAAATAAAAAATAAATAAATAGTTCTCCAGCTTTATTCCAATAGACAACATGTGTCCCTTTTTTAGATGTATCTAATAAGGGAAAATTTCCAAATGTGCAGTGGGAAGGTTCCAGGAAAGGTTTGAAAACTTCATTAAAATTATTGTGTTTGTATACTTCGAGAAGTTTGAGCAGACAAAATCTTCTGCACTGTTATCTCACACTAGTTTCTATACCTATAATTTTTCTGCATCTAACTCCCTTCCCATCACAGTGTCAAAACTATCACAGCTCTGAATAACCAATTTCATTTATCTGCACCATTTGATGTTGACACCAGTTATGAGGGTTTTGGGCCATTAGATAAAGAGTGGATGGCTCGTCTTTCTTCATAAGATGTCTTTAGCAACTGCTGACTCATCTGAAAGTAAAACTACATTCATTCTCAGCTTATATGTTCTGCTCAGGGGTTCTATAGACTCTTGACACTATAGAGCCGCAGGACACATTCACACACATGCACACACACTTTCATTTTGCTGATGTTTTGGGAAACAGTTTTACTCTGCAAGTTTAAGGAGGGAATAAAATCTGTCACAGCAGTGATATAATGTCAAGTATTTTAATTGAAGTGCTATAAATAGGAACAGATACATAAAGTATTAGTTCATGTGTTAAGGGGTCATCATCCATCTTGTTTATCACCATGTTTCATACTCCCACAACATCAGAAAAGCCACTGAACACTTGTGGGCAGTATTTCCACTTGCTATTTTTCTAAATAAACAAAGCCTTGTTATGTTAACCCTATAAAGCCTACTGTTTCATATTTGATATGTACATTTCTAAGGCCTCTAAATTATCAACAAGATCAAAACATTACTGAAAAGCTATAGCATTTAAATATCATCTCACTAAGATTAAGATATAGATTGATACCTGATATTTATATGCATTTTATGTAAGTAGTCTGTTATACTGTAATAAAGATCTCATTGATTTCCCTTATGCACAATACGAATTTCATCTTATTTATTTATTTTTAAATATAAGTAACTGCACCCATCTCCCTGAGTATGAGATCCATATTCTCCATATATCATAATGATTTATCAAATATGATAAAAAATTTTTTTTAAAAAATGCAAATGCAAACTTTTCTTAAAACAAATATTATTCCTATTTCAGGCTTTAGAGGTTGAAAATATAATTGCAACATTGTGGGTCACTGGCAGTCTAAGGGGGTCGCACACCGGACGCGCAGCTTGGCGGCCCGCCGCGCAGCGCCACGTCTTTTAAATTCGAACACATTATTCTCTATGAGAGTACACACACCGGCGGCGCCTTTCGGCGTCTGTCCGCGGCGGCTCAGGAACGTGTTCAAAGTCCTGCCGCGCCACAGAGCGCCGTTTACATAGTTTATATTAAATGTACATGTATGTGTCTCAAATCGTAGTTAATGTATATACGGACTTCACCCTGTGCTGCAATATACATTTAGTTTTATATTTATTTACAGAAATCAGAAAATTGCTGATGTTATCGGATTTTCAGATGAGAGTTGTCCTAGACGTGGCGCGACGTGGCGCTGAGCTGCGCGTCCGGTGTGCGGCCGCGTTCAGTCAAGTCGTAAGACTTTCATGACTGCCGAAAGTCATGAATACACATACATTTGGTAAATGGAATGTGAGGTGCTGCAAGGAAAGTAGGGAAAACCCCCTAGCAGATCTTACTTTTGTCAAAATTAGTGTGTTAATGCATGCAATTAATAAAAAATATTGAAAGCGTTAAAAAATCTTTATGGAATAATTTTTATTTTATTTTTTTTACTTCCTGTGGTGGCTGATGTGTGTTTGACGTGTGCGCCACCCTAGTCCCGAGTTTGTCTGAACCGAATCATCCTGTCTAAAGATGGATAAGAGCAAGGAGGGACTTTTGCACAGAAAGTTTCAGTATAAAACACTGCCCGATGGATCTTTGGATAAAACTAAAGTAATCTGTGCATTTTGCAAAGCCGAATAATTATTACCACATAAGTAATTCACTTAAAAGCACAACACCCTACAGAAACTATCTCTACAGGGCCTCGCCAACGTAAATTACAATTATCGAGATCTGTAAGTGATAAGATAATGAATGCTTTGGATATTTGGATAGCTAAAAACTGCCGCCCAGTTAACATAGTAGATGACGATGGACTGAGATCATCATTTGAACTGCATCGGGAGACGCCTCATATAATCTGCCTTCGAGAGGAACCATATGTCATAAATTCACACGTTGTATGAAGATGAGAGGGCACGGAGGATGAACATGCTAGCGCAAGCAACGTCACACTCATAGGAGACCACTGGACTTCTGTGAACAATGACAACTACTTAGGCATGACAGCGCGCTTCATTAATAAAGAATGGAAATTGCCATCCTTTGCACTAACTGTGATAAAACAGAAGAACGACACTGCGCTGAGGGGCATGTGCTAATCATTTTATTGATGTTGCAAAAGAATGAAAAATCAAGAAGTTAACCACACTTGGCACTGACACTGCTCGTAACATGGTTGCTGCTGTGAGACTACTTCCTTTTGAACACCTGCCCTGCACAGCCCACATTTTGAAACAAACCGTCACTGTTTCCTTACATGGCAGTGGATTCGAAGGTGTTAAGTGAACAGCAAATGGCATGTGGACAGAATCAAGACTCACTCGTTCAGGACGTTACAACAAGATGGAATTTGTCCCTAGAAATGGTCAAGCGAATCCAGCAAAACAAATCTTCACAATGTTTCCATGTTGACTTCACAGGAGCTTGCCAAACTGTAAAAGCTGGAGTTAATATTTCTTTCGTCTCTGTCTCTTGTTCTGTTTTCTCTCCCCCTCCCTCTCTCTATTTCAGGTGTGTGTTGTGTGTGTGTGTCAGACAGGAAAGAAGTGAGTTTCAGTGCAATTAATACCAATTTACTGGCATTTTTACAGCATCTTGTGCTTTCCATTACAGATATGTGACTGAACTGATGGAGGGAGAGCAGTATGTCTCCTGTTCAGTGGTGTTGCAAGGAAAGACAGCACCAACCTCACATAGCTGAAGATTGCTACTGCACTTTACCCAAGGTTTAAAGACCTGAATTGTCTTCCCAAAGATGAAAGGAATGAGATGTGGACTTCATTAAGTAACCTGGTAATGGAAAACAACAGTCAAAAGACACAAAAGAGCAACAGCCGCCAAAATAAGTCTTGCTTGTTTCATCTGATTCAGATACAGATGAAGAGGAAAAGTCAATAGAAAATATCTGAACTCCTAAAGAAGAGTCCAAAGTGGACATGTAGGGTGGTCAAAGAGAGAAGCAACACATGCCAGGCTGGCAGTTATTTATTTATTTAACTATGCCATCCAGTATCATGGACTCGCTCTCTCTTGTTTCATACAAACGCAGCTGCAGCCATTTTGAGACTTTTGTTTTGTAACTTTTGGATTATAAGATAACAAACAGGTATGATTTTAAAACAGTTTCATCCCAAATCCATATCTCTTATCCCCATAATTATTTGGTGAAATGTTGTTTAATAAGTGGTGTGACTGTATACCGTATCTCTTAAATGTCCATCTAGTTTGAACTTGCCACGTTAGAAACTGCTCTCACCGCGGAAGCTTTGCGTTTAAAGACCTAATCAAATATTTCGTGTCTAATTATTTACTTATGTGGCACGTAGCCGTGTAATAAGCAGGATAATGTACATCCAACCGGTTGTTCTCTCGGAATAAACCCCTTCAGGCTGATGAAGACCTGATCCTGATCACCCTGCCGGGTTTATTCTGAGATAACAACTGGCTGGATGTACATTATTCCTCACATCTCAACTGTTAAATAACAGATATAAAATTAAAATAATATCAGATTTGTCTAATTTTAAATAAACAAACAAACAAAAAACAGAAATGAAAAATTAACTTCAGTAAGGAATTTACTTTTGCTTTGGTTAAATAAATGTTCAGTGATATCTTTCAAAGATTTTTTAATTTTGGCGCAATTTTTTCTCTATATAGTGTAGATAAGGCAACTAGTAAATACAAGTTTTGTCATGCTGGCATGTGTGGAAAGTTTTAAATCATGTGTGTTAAAACAAGCCCCGCGTTAGTTTGTGCCCCGCTCACCCCCGCAACCACAGTGCTTTGTGAGAGGTTGTTCTCGCTCTCAGGTCACATCATTCAAAAGAAGAGAGCTTCATTGTCCCCTGATAATGTCAACAGACTGGTCTGTCTCAGCAACTGGATGAATGTAAAAGAGGACTAAGCTGAATTGTTTCTATTTCTAGTAAATGTTCTGAACTCTCAGCAATATTATTTTATATTGAGTACTATTGTTTGTGTTCTAGGTTTTTTTATTTTATATATATATATATATATATATATATATATTTGTAAGGCCTACATTGTAGACTTTTTTTGCAATTCACTTAAATGTGGAAAACATTTTAGTTTTTTATGGCCTTAATTGTTTTGAAATTCAAATGGCACTTATATACATATAGGCCTGTGTTTTGTTATTTCTGTAAGAAATATGCCTGTGAAGCCACTTCCCACTTCAAAAAGTAGTTTTGAGGGTCTTGAAGGTTTATTGGAAATATATTGTTCACAGGAGAGAATCTGTGTTCCCAATTAAAATAAAACATAACAAAATCTTATAAACAATATTTGTCACACATTGGTTGCAACAATGAAGCAAAAAAGGATCTAAACGCAGAAGTCTTCTTTTATTAACACAGCACAACCAAAAAGTAACTGCAAAGTAGAAACTGACAATGAACTGAAAGAGTATGAATTTGGGCCAAACTAAACAGGAACTGAACACAATGAAAACTAAATTAAAAAAGACCTATCTGTGACAATAGTATTTGAATTTAAATATAGTTTCTTTGTGTTGATTTTACATTTTACATTTAAATATCCAAAATTACAAGCTTCAGTCTTTTAATTGCAATTAATTCACTTTTTTTAAATTGATTGACAGCTCTGCAACTTTTAGGTTTTGAACTGTTAAAATATCTCTGAGCAGTGAGAACACTTTTTAACACATTTTAATAGAGGTGCAAGCTAAACCTTGAATTGGGAAAATAAAGGGATGTTTCAAGTTTATTGAATATATTGCAACAAAGAAGTGAATATTGAATAGTATTTAACCTTTCATGCTCAAGCTAACTGTGTTTTAGTGAACTGGTGCTATAGAAGCCTACATAAAAAATAAAAATAAAAAAAGCTCTACAAAGCTATCATATTCTTTTGTGAAACAGAGCACATACTCACCTAACTCAAACTCCCCAAAGTAATTTAATTTAGAAATTGATATTCAACTGTACAAAGTGATGTGTACCTCTAAAGTTTGAACATGTTATCCAGTCACCAATATATTTCTTTGTGCTATTAATCCTTTTTTAAATGGAATAGGGAATGTGGAAAGTTTTCAGTTTTGTCAGTCCACACCCTAATCCTCACCTGATCCTTCCTGCAATACTGTATGTGGGTGAGATGTTCACTCCCTCACTAAGCCATGGTGGTGTGTTTATGTCCCCAACGCACACAAATCTGTGTTTCCCAAAATACCTCTATGACTAATACTGATCTGTTGCTGATGGTGTGATCATATCTGAATTATTAATATTCTGTCTTGACAGTCTGGTTCCTTGAAGAGAATTTATTTCCCTAAATGGTCACATTTCTTCTTCAAAATTGTCAAGAATTAGCTTCAGTACTGTCGCAAGAAATAAAAAGAATCATGCAGGAATTTTGGGAATACGAAAATTACACTTATCAGTTTAGCTTATCTCATTATACTTTCATTAATTTTCATATTAGTGATGGTTTATTTCCACATCCTATGTTCAAAAATTCACTATAATGCTGCATTTGATGAATTACATGGAACTTTTTCTTGTTTTTGTTTGTGAAATGTACTTAAATTTCACAAATAATTACAAAGAAACAGCCAAAAAGATGCACTGAATTAAACCACACATTCTCACTCCCATCTTGTTACATATGGAGGCTTGGCAAATTTTTTTTTATTAAATAGCACACAGGGTACACCTTTAGCATGATTTTTCGATGAGCGGGGTGCTCCATTGCTTTCAATGAGAAACCTTTAGCATCACTACACATATGCAGATGAAATTATATATTGGAATATCATTATGACATATGTTGGGGTATGAATTTAAATTTAAACAGCCACAACAATTTTATTTACTTTATTTAGACATTTTTTAGCACAAAACCCAACCTCTACCTCTAAACCTACCCATTTGTACATTATGTAATATAAAACACAGGATATAACAGGCAGATACAACCACAGTTGTCACAGTCATGTTTAATTCTCTGTCTTGTTTAGTTCCTGTCATAGTTTTCATTGTCTTTGTCATTGCCTGAGTTATTTCATTGTCTTTCATTAAAGTGTATTCGGATGTTATCTTATCATTCTTTGTTAAAGTCTATAATTATTCCTTCATTCTGCATCACACATTATCGGGATTAAGCTACAGCCAACTCGTGACAGAACGAGAGACCAAATGATTGAATTATTGCATCAGCAAACATTTTGGACATTCCTGCAGTTAGCCTTCTTCTGCTGGAGCAGATTTGTTGCCATAGTCTTCCTCCCTTGAGGATCACACAAGGGACTTTCTCCACCTTGCTTGCCTCACCCACTACCCCAACTGGTCGCTTTATTAATCTATCACAGAGGGCTTAGCGAGCGGTCAAAGGCATGCCTGTCCGTGGATGGGCCTCGAGGGAGATTTGCCGAATATGTGGAGTGAGTGCTGGTGCAGAATAACTCGCCGTTCACCATCTGCCCTGTGGAGGAGGACATCGCCAGCACCACTCCAGACCCAGAGCCCAGCCATGTGAAAGTCATGCCTGCCGCGGGAATGCCAGAACCCAACAATGACTCAGAGTCCGATTCCGCCATGACAACAGAACCAGAGCAATCACCAGAGGCTATTTTCATCGCGGAGCCCAAGCCCTACATGGAGTCTGCTGAGGTGTGTGAGCAGCCAGCGTCCGCCGTTGAGGGCATATCGGTGGAGTTTGTGAGGATGGATCCCACCCAGCCTCCCTCACCCTCCTCCACTGTCTTCGCTATCCAGTTCTTCACCTCATCTCCACTGTCTCCCTTCAGCCCCTCAGCTCCTCCAGAGGTTCCGCCATGCTGCATGGATCCGCCAGAGCCTTCCTAGTCATCAGCTTCGCATTAGCCTGTGGATCCCTCAGCTCCTTAGCCTCCAAGCCTCTGGACTCCGCCCTTCGACACATCCGCTTCACCGTGGCTCATTGCTCCCTCGGCTTCAACGTGAACTGCCCTCCCTAAGGCTCTGCCGGCTCCCTTGTCCCTCTGGCTTCACCTTGGTCCATCATAACTATCATTACAATATTAATGCATTCATCAATACAACATCATCACAAACTTCAAAGTAAGCAGCTTCGCCTCAACTTTCCAGCCCTCTGTCTTCGTTGGGCTTCTCCTTCCCTTCGGTTCCGCCATGGTCCTCGATCCTCTGTCTCCTGCCAAGTCCACGCCTCCCCCTCGGTCATGCCCACCTTCAGCTCCACCGTGGCCCTCTAGGCCTTCAGCATCACCCTGGCTCATGGTCTCCACTTTCTCTTCCCCAGTCATCTCCCTGGTTCCGCCTGGCCCATCTACCAAGGCTCCATCCTGGCTGCTCCCTCCATCGACTCCTCCGTGGACCTTCAACCTGTCATGAGTCTAGGTCATCCTCCTGATTCTACTGTCTCAGGCCTGGTTCCTCTGGATCTCATTTCTTTGGTGTCTTTTTTTTGCCTGCGCCTTGTCCTCCTGCAGAGCCCACACCTTACCTTCCTCCCTCAGCTTGGACTGTTTTGTAGCACAAGGACGCGGTTTCCAACGAGGGGGATTAATGTCACGGTCATGCTTAATTATCTTTCTTGTTTAGGTCGTGTCATAGATTTAATTGTCATTGTCTGAGTTCTTTCATTGGTTGCCATAGTCCCTGATTAGTGTCAAACCTGTTCCCTGTTCCTTTGATTACCATCCTCCCGTATTTAAGCCCTCAGTCTTCCTCAGTTCATTGTCTCTCGTTAACGTTTTTGGTTCATATTTAGTCCTATATTTCTTTGTTTTGAAGTCTATGATTTTGGGATCCGTTGATTTGTTTTCAGGAAATCCATCCGCCGTAAAACTCAGATCCTGCATGCATTCAGACATTACCACCAGAAGAAGGGTTATTTCAGCGTTGATTGTTAAATGGAATTGGCTCTTATGTGTCTTGTGACGGATTGCATCATGCCTAATTATGGGCTGTATCTTTTAAATGAGATCTACTTCACGTAAAGATATCACAAGTTGTTTGTAATACTATAAATGATACATTTTTGTAATTCATATCTGCAGTTGTACTTTTATTTGCCTGTTACATGTTTTATATTGTTGCGAAGTGGGTGGGTTTAGGGTAGGGGTGTGGTTAGGTTCTCCTAAATATCTATGAAAGTATAAACATTTATAAAATACTTTCTTTTTTTTTTTTTAAATGCATGCAAATAATTGACTGTGTCTTGATCTGGCATATGCATGAAATAATTGACTGTGTCTTGATCTGGCATATAAGGTAAACAACTGAAAGCAATGGAATACCTTGCTCATCAAAAAACTATGCTTAAGGGGTACCCCACCTGTTAAAAAGGGATCCTGATCAGTCGGTCATATGTGATGAATTGGGAATGAGAACATGTTGCAGTAAATGTTTTTTTGTTTTGTTTTTTTTTTTCAGTGCGTTGCTGCCATGATCAATAGAAAACGTACACAAACATATTTTTCCAAAATATTTTACCACCTGCATTCTTTGGCCAGTAATACAATATTAACTACATTAAGGAAATTGGGGTTATGCTCAACAAACTTCTGTATTATGTAAAACAGGTTGCAACGCTTCCAGTTCAGGTCTTTTATATGTGCTTTGTTAAATATACAGCCGTTTATTTAAGCTACCATCAAAGTAGCAAGCAAAGATGAGCATAACCTATGTGACATTTGGCATTAAGCCTTTAACTCTGACTTGAATGAATAAGGCTGTATGATACTCCTAAATTACACCAAAAGGAGGTATATTTGTGTCAAAAAAAAAAAAAAAAAAGGAGAACAGTGACATTTATATTTGCTTTTCTATACATGACAGTGACATATGCATTGTGCTTTTCTAGTACATTTAGTTTACTGGATTGCAAGGATTTTTTTTTAAATACCACACACAATAATACCACAACGGTTTAGTGAATTTGGCTCATAATCTTGTATGCGTGAGCACTTAAAACTGTTAGTACAACCCTTGATTATAAGAAGGGGGTTTGCAGCTTGCAGTAAACATCACTGAAAAAAAAAAAAAACAAAAAAAAAAAAAAAAAAAAATTTGGGTTGGTTTCCCAAAAAAAAAAAAAAAAAAAAAAAAAAAAAAAAAAAAAAACTTTGGGTTGTGTTCCCATCCTAAACATGTCAAGCTAAACTAATTACTGTATTAAGTCCTCCACTGCAATTGTGATGATGACTGTGAACATGACAATGGGTACACTGAATTAATTTTGTCCTCATGTTTTCTTTTTCTTTTTCTTCTTCTTATTATTATTACTATTATTTTTTGATTTGGCAATGAATGGCAATAGTGTAGGCAGGAGCGAATAGCTGCCCTATGTATAAGTAATCTATATAAAGCTGTACATGTGAATTAAATGTGGGACAATGCTCTTCGTCATCATAATATCTGGTGAAAGGGATTCATTAACATGCTAAGTGAGGACTGTTGGGACAATCCAGAAACAGGATGGTTCTGTCTAGGGAGGCAGAGTCACTTGCAACTCTAATACACATCTGTGCCATTTGCTTCACAGGATACATGTGCTTCTCACTACATATTATTTATCAACTTGCGTGTTCTAACATGCAACTGTGTCATGTTTGGTTTTGTCTGTCATCTTAGGGCCCTTTCACACTTACCTTGTTTGGTCCGGATTTTCTGACTTTTCAGTTCGGTCCAAATCAAAATTACAGATGTGAAACCTCCCCCGGACCATGGTCCGGACCAAACAGACAAAATTTGGTCCGACGGAAAGAGGTAGTCTCGGTCCGGATCAAACTGAACAAAGGTCTGGTTCGTTTCTAGCGCACACACACACACACATATTTGTCCTGCGTCCTGCTGGTAACGATAAAGTGTTCACACAATGAGGACGTTCATTTGGCGAATTTGAACTAGCCTCGAGTATAGTTGGTGCTGCCATAATAATAAATAATAAATAATAAATAGTAATGCCATAATAATAAAAGTATAGTGGCAACGATATGCGTCTGTTCATTCATTCGTCAAAGTTACCTGCCGAATTGACAACACGCTGACGTCAGATGCACATCCGTTTACAAACCAATCAATATCAAGATGCAGCCCATATAGATAATGACAACAGGATGCAAGTACGTCATGTAAAGTTCTTTAGTGCGCTCGTGTAGCAGTAGGCATTCGCTCCGCCTATTAACGCTCGGCTGATGGTGATTTAGCTCTAGTTATGAGGACTATAAATGTAGTTGGTGCACGTTACCTGTGAGGGCATTACACGTGAAGTCATGTCATTGTTGTCGTTCCGGCATGGTGTGCAAGAGCTGGAGAGGTAAGAGCTGCAGGTTAGCGACTCTGTTGCAAGTGATTCCTGTGGCACCGGTGATATGGACTTCTTTGTTGTAGTGGACAGGGGAATTAATCGGCGTACACTCGGCGGCGCTCGCTATTGTGCGAGCTTCCGGTAAAGCGGATGAGTTTTGTGGTTCTTTAATGACGTGCTGTTTCAGGTATGTTTATATTGAATGCCTCAGTCCGACCTCAAATCTGCTTGGTGAGTTTCCTCTTTGTCTTGTGTTTTAATCCAGGTGTGTTTCATATGCCTTTTTAAGGTTATGGTGGGTTTTTTTCGTCATCATTGTCATTCACTGGACGCTTGAATCAGAGGTCCAGTTCAACATAAGCTGCTGAGCGACCACAGTCTTACTACGTGCCGCTGTTTGACTTGATTTCACGGATATACGACTGCGAGTGTAAAATTCTGTGTGCTGTTGTGCTGCTCTGCTATGTAGCCTTAATGACTAGCGTCACCACGATGTCTCCGACCTCAATGACACCATTAACGTCAACTGTTTTTCCATTCCATGAGAACTGGTGGGGATGTTTTCATTGCCCGGGATTTGATATTGGTTACCCAGAATGTAATGAGCTGTATTTAAAGTGGCTTTTGATGCTCATTACTCTTAGTCATCACTGTTAATTTTTGTTTTGATCTAAGTTTTCATCCTCATTGTCTATTTACTTATCATGTGAATGTTGTTTGGTTTGTTTCTTAATTCCTCCTTTTTTTTTTTTTTTTTTTGTCTTAATATGCCCCTCTTGGCCCCCGGTCCGATTCTCAAGTGCGCTCTTCGTGGCCCCGGTACGATTTAAACAAACACCTGGTCCTTATTTTCCTTATGTTATTTTGCTGATATCCGGTTATCCAACTGTTCTCATAAGAGTACCCTGAATTTAAGTGGTGTGTAGTATTAAACAATGTTTGAGGTGATTATCTGGAATGTATCCTTCTACATGTGCTGAGAATTTTTGTTATCATACTGTTTTGAGATGAACACTGACTGAGATGAGTTTGGGTCTAACAATTGTTTTTGTGTAGTTCTTTGTTTTTCTTTTTGTTTTGTTTTTATTTGTGGTGTATGAGTCTTACGTGTTTCTTTATTGTTGGCCTGGGCGGCAAGGAAACTAAGGACTGTAGCCCTCCTCATCTTGGTGGTGGTATTTTGGAGTGATTGCTGTGTCACACGGAGGTGTTCGACCGAGTGCGTTGTGAGTGCATGCGTGTTTGTGGTTTTCTTTGTTTCTTTTTTTTTTTTTTATAGGAGAATAGGGAGGCCCCTTGGGTTGAGTGAGTTGGCTGCCGTCCCCAATTTCCGTCGCCAGGAGTGTCCAATTTTGAATATCCTTTTTGTTGATAGTGGTCTTCTTTTTTTTGTGATTGTTTGGATCATTTTAATCAATACAAGTGATTTTATTGTTTGTATACCTCACTCATGTCTCATGCCTGACTCCAACCGATACGAGCCTGTGAGCCTTGTGTGCTCCTAGTTTGTCTAGGGCGATTCCCTGGTAATAAGTCCCCGGGGTGGCGTAGTTGGTTTATTTATTTGGTGTCCCTGTTTCTGAACCCGATCGCCACACTCGCATAATTGCAATGTGAAACCAAACCAAAACTAACTGAATGTATACAATGTATCAAAACATGAACTTTGGTTCGGACCTTGGTGCGGACTTTCAGGTGAGAAGTAATCAGGGTAATCAGTGTCAGGGTAATCATTAAGTCCATTTAGTTTCATTGTGTTTTGGTTTCAAATTCACTGTTCCCGTTTTTCCTGAGTTCCTAATCGTTATTAGTTTCCATGGTTTCTGATTAAACATGCGCCTGTTTCTGTTCCACTTCATTACCTAGTTCCCTTTTGTTCAGTCACTCCGAGTTACGTCAGTGACTGACGAATGGAGTTTTACTTAGAAAGCCTATCACCTTCGAGTTCTGGCATGGCATTTCTTGCCATTGGCTCATTTTGTTTGAACTCGAAGGTGATAGGCTTTCTAAGCGAAACCCCATTCGTCAGTCACTGACGTAACGTCTCCGTTCCCTCCTCAGGGAACGAGGGTTACATACATAACCGAGACATTCCTCTCAGTTCTTTGTTCAGTCTTGTCTATGGTTTAACGGATTGTGTTTTTCCTAGGATTTTGGATTAAAGAATGTTTATTTCTCTGAATCTCCAGTGTTGTGTGTTTACTATACAGCCATACAACACGGCAATGTAGGAACTATTGTGTAAAGGAATAGTTCACCCAAAAAAAAAAAAAACTTTCTATCTTTAGCCAAAGAGAAATTAAGGTTTTTGAGGAAAACATTCCAGGATTTTTCTCCAGCTAATGCATGTGAATGGGAATCAGCATAGTCCATTGTTTATGTTCCAAAATACATATGTAGGCAGCAGTGTTGTGTACTCGAGACTCGGACTCGGTCTCGGACTCGGCCTCGAGACCATATTTTAATGGTCTCGGTCTTGTCATGGACTCGTGTGCATTTTGACTCGGAATTGACTCGTACTCGAACATATTAGGACTCGGACTTATTCCCGAGTCCACTCGAGTCCCATTCAAAATATTTCATGATTGTTACTGTATGTTAATATTTCTTTAAATTGTTGTTTGATTGAAACGTCCAATGATTGCTGACTTTCTTGTGCGCAACTGCGCATGACTTGAGACTAACGTTCGCGTAATAATTGTAATAAAATGACCTTTACACCACCTACTATGTGGCCTTTTTACCATTACAGTGTACATGATTCCATGGTATATTTGATTTACTGTTTGAGTATGGTGCCAATTTTATTGTTACCACCAAATATTTTACATATTCTTGAAGATATCTTTAGGTCTGGTTTTTAGACCCAACCTTAGGTTATCGACTCTCTCTGGTCTCGGTCTCGACTCGGACTCGACTCTCTTTGGTCTCGGTCTCGACTCGGACTCGACCCTCTCTGGTCTCGGTCTCGACTCGGACTCGAGGAGCTGGTCTCGACTACAACACTGGTAGGCAGCTTCAAAGGGCTCTACACGACCCCAGCCGACAAATAGGGGTCTTCTCTAGCGAAACGATCAGTCATTTTCTGGGGAAAAATAAATATATATATGATATAATGGCAGGATGCACCATCTCACTTTTAGCATTCACGATGCTATGGAGGTCATTTTTCGTGCATCTCTGTGGGTAGTAGGAGGTCAGAAGCTCAAATCTGGTCTTCATCTCCCTCCCATCAGAGCCTATATGGACGATATGACCATCCTCACCACAACCAAGGCTTGCTGCTGAACAAGCTACAGGAGAACATCCAGTGGGCTCGGATGGAAATAAAGCCAAGCAAGTCCAGGAGCATTTCAGTCATCAAGGGGAAGCTGTCGGAACAGCGGTTTTATGTGGGCAAGGAGCCTATACCAACAGTGGCAGAGAAGCCAGTCAAGAGTCTTGGACGTTGGTACTAGGTGCAATATGACGATTTTTGATCATGGACGATTAAAATGTCTCCACGATCTGCTTTTGAAGAAATATCGTAGTATCGTGCATTCTATCAGTTGCTGTTCTGGCGCCTCTGTCCCAACATACTGAACAACGCAACGTATATTCACATAAAATGTTAACGCAGCAGAACGGGACACTGCAGTTCACAAAAGTTCATAATTTGCATGTGCTTTAATGCCTTGTCCTTACACATTTATTTCGCGTGCTGATGCGCTAACGTGTGCGTTTCTCAGCGCATACATGTGAAGCTCACATACACTAAAAACCTGTCTACCAGTGCCTGGATACTGGACTAAGTTATCTTTCGAGTCTATTTGTGCTAATACTGTTAAATACATACAAGGTTTACATAAACAAAGTCAGTTATGTCTACAGTGAAAGCAAACTTGAGAAAATTGAGAGAAAATCTGCTTGTCAAATGCGTGTATAATAGACGCGTTGCGCGCAGCTCTTAAAGAGACAGTAATAATAGTAAACACGCTGCCGCTTGTCCTTAAAGGGATAGTTCACCAAAAATAAAAATGATCTCATTATTTACTCTAATATTAATATTTTGAAGAATGTGGCTATCCAAACAGTAGCTGGTCCCCATTGACTTACATAGGAGAAAAATATACTATGGAAGTCACTGGGGTACATCAACTGTTTGGTTACCCACATTCTTCCAAATAACTTATTTCAACAGAAGAAAGAAACTTATTCGAGTTTAAAACAACTTGAGAGAGTAAATTATGACAATAATTGAATTTTTAGGAGAACTAACCCTTTAATGTTAATAAAACAACAAAATGCAAAGGGAAAATCACTCACTGCTCTTAACTGATAACTTTTAATAGTAGCTTTAATAAGTATCAATTTATAATTTATACAGTGAAGTCTATGTTTTGTTTTATTTTCATATTTGTTCATTTAAAGCGACACTATGTAACTTTTCAACCTTCATAATATATTTCCAAGATCCTTGTGATGGTACATCGACTTACAATAGGTTGAATGACACGTCTGCCATAGCCTGACAGGGTCTGTATTAGTGGTGTCAACGATAATCGATTCGGCGATGCATCGCAATGCGGGGCATGCACGATTCAGCATCGATGCGGCAAAGTGCCATAATCGATTATGTCACTGTTTTAGGGGTGTATTAAACCGTTCGGTCCAAGGCACGCATTTTCAAACCGAACGGTTATTTCAAATGGTAAGCGCGTCGCGAGCGCGCTCATAATGTAGACGCTGGCGCGACCACAACATCAAATGGCAAACGCAATGTAAGCGGAACGAAACGGAGCTACTCGTGACGGACTGTTTATCAGTTTGGACCAACGCAGCGCGAACCGATCTTATACTACACAGCGCTAAGAGATCCTGTGAAGAAAGCATTTGAATTCGCCACTAAAGTAATAACATCGCTGCGAGATCTAATGAGAAACATTTCTCCGTTATTAATAGATCAAACAGCGCTGACGTGGAAA
This sequence comes from Leuciscus waleckii, assembly GCA_900092035.1. Taxonomy (NCBI): domain Eukaryota; kingdom Metazoa; phylum Chordata; class Actinopteri; order Cypriniformes; family Leuciscidae; genus Leuciscus; species Leuciscus waleckii. The sequence continues at coordinate 19,512 of FLSR01000380.1, forward strand.
CCAGGAAGAAACATTGTGACATGAATGAACTATACAGTGTCCACAGATCAGCAACATTCACCATGGATTTACTGTAGTAACACTAACTGCAACTTTGGAAGTTTGGCAGGAATAGTAGGCTATAATGCTTTAAAGTAACGTTATGTGGGATTTATTTCGACATTATGAATAACATTGCTGCCCTCAAATGTTAATCTGAACTAAAATAAACATTTCATTTTTTCCAAGGAGCTGTTTTGTTTTATATACTCATAAGAAGAGTCAATTATAGCTCCATCATTGCTCAAAGTAAAAAAATATCATACTTTATGACATTTTTATCTTCGCCCCTGTCTGCCATTCTTTTTTATTTTATATTTTGTTACCTAAGGCTTTGTTTTTAAAATATGGCATTAGTTTGGCTGTAATGCTCAGTCACAAAATAGTAAGCTAACATAAAAAAGAATCGTGATAAAATCGTGAATCGTGATTTTCCTGAAAAAAATCGTGATATGATATTTTTGCCATATCGCCCACCCCTAGTTGGTACCATGCCACCCTCAAGGACACAGAGCAATAGACCAGCTTAGGCAAGACACCATGCATGGCCTTGAGAGTATCAACAAGACCATGCTCCCTGGCAGACTAAAGCTGTGGTGCCTTCAATTTGGGCTACTACCTAGGATGATGTGCTTTTTTTTTTGCATTGCGGTCTTTAATATATTTATGTATGCATGTATGTATGTATGTGTTATGCATGTTTTTGTGTATAGGTGTGTACTGTGTGTATATGCGCATGTATGTATATTTGTGCATGTGTACATGTATATGTGTATATATGCATATGTGTGTATCACTTATTTTATACCTTTTTTAGTATGATATTGTACAGCACAGTGATCAACTATTGTTGTTTTTACTGTGCTTTATAAATAAATTTTGATTTGATTTGATTTGATGTGGCCTCTTACCATCTATGAGGTCCCAATCATAAAAGGTAGAAAAGCTGGAGAGATTGATCAGCTCATTTGCCAAAAAGTGTCTGGGACTCCCCAGATGCTTTACTAACATCGGACTGTATGGAAGGTGCATTTTGGAGATTCCTGTTTCCAGCCTGGCTGAAGAGTTCAAGTGCTCTAAAGTATGGCTGGAAATGACACTAACAGAGTCCCGTGACCCATGTGTTTCCCAAACAGCTCCTACCCTGGTGACCGGAACGAAATGGAACCCAGCTGCAGCCACTCACCAGGCGAAGTCAGACCACAGGCACAGAGACATTATTAGCAATGTGCAACAGGGGAGAGGAGGCCTGGGATTTGGAGAGAGCAGACCATCGTGACATAGAGCAGCTCCAGCTCAGCGCCGACGGCTGGTTGTCGAGGAGGTGCGACGGCACGAGCAGGCAACGAGGTGAGCAAAGGCTGTCTCACAAGCAAGCAAAGGCAGTGGATGAGATGGGAGGGAGTTGAGAGGAGAAAGTTATCTTGGAGGGAGCTGATGGGCATGGAAGCATTTCACATCAGCTTCATCTTACATGCAACATACGACGTCCTGCCTTCCCCCTCAAACCTCAACCAGTGGTACGGAGAAGACCCAACTGCCCCCTCTGTCCATCCCCCGCAAACCTCAAACACATTCTGGTTGGATGCAAGACAAGCTTGTCACAAGGCCACTATACCTGGCGGCACAACCATGTCCTGAAGTGCCTATAGCAGTCACCTTGGAGTGCAGACGACTAAAGAACAATGCCCTGCCTCCTCCATACGCAAGGGAGTTCATTCGAGAAGGAGTAAAGACAGCCAAAGGCTATACAACAACGGACATCGGCCAGCTCGGAAAGGCTCGAGACTGGAACTGGTGGCAGATCTGAACCAAAGGCTTTACTTCCCTTCTGAGATTGCCACAACGAACCTAAGACCAAACCTCGTGCTCTGGTCCTCATCACTCCACATCGTGTACTTAATAGAGCTTACTGTTCCCTGGGAGGCTGCTGTAGAGGAGGCATTTGAGCGCAAGAGTCTTTAAGTACACCGACGCCAAACCATCAAAGCCCTCTCAGGTGCAGCAGAAGAAGCAAGTCGATGGCTATGGGTGAAAAGGGGAGACTTAAACAGGGCCCCTAATACCACCTGTGGCATGTAAGGGTTGAAAGCAGAGGGGGGCACACCTGGGATGCCAAGTGCTGCCGATGAGCCCTCTGGAGGTGTCGTGGGCCTTTCATTGAAACACCAGATAAGGGGGGTGCCCACCTGATGACCCCAATGAAGCTAAAAATCCCCATTCTCATCCCACTAAACCACCACCACAGTGAGGAAATCACTCCGATGGATCCATCGTCACCACAAAGACCTCAAACCTGTCACCACCACAGAGAGGAAACCACTCCGATGGATGCATTGTCACCACTCATACCTCAGGTCTTAAACAGGGGATTGTTTCACCTAGTCCTAAAACAAACTACTATTTAACTACAAATGTTCCCCTTGCAGCTCTGCAATGCGCGTCTAATAAATAATTGAATTTTGTATGTCATCCTTCAACTGCATCTTGTTCCGATTGTTGGTTCAAAATAGCAATGTAAGCTTCCCAGTCTTACAATAGGGAGACTTCAACTTACAGAATGTTTTTATATATATATATATATATATATATACATATATATAAAAACTTTACTTACATTTTCACAATAGAAAAATAATGTTAACCCGAGAATGAGCTAACAGAGAAATATAAATGGATCCAGCTTCAGGGAAAATGTAACACTGATGCTGCCTAAACTAAACAGAGTCCCCCCACACAGTATATATTATTTCATTTCATGGATTTACAGAAATGTGATAGCCCTCTTAATCATACTAATGGTCCTTGAATTGGAATTTTTCTTTGTTGCTGAAATTATTTTAATAAATAAATGTATTTCAATAAGCATTTATATCACTAATTTCCCTCTTTTCCATGAAGATCTGTCTTGATATATTGCAGTACTTCTACATGCATCCCCTGCAGGCCAGACCATTTTATTGTACAACTGATTCGAACTAAACGTGTTCTTCCCAATAGCAAAATTACCCTGCTCAAAAGACCAGCATGTGTTGTGTTTTGGATGTTGGTGTGCTGTTCTATGAAGCCCATGCTTATCATGAATTATATATCCATTTATACTTATTTATAAGTACGTATTACTAGTCTATAAATATATTTATAAAGACTCATTAAGTCCTTCAATGCCTTATAAAAACAGATATAGTTACTATGGAAGTCAATGGGGTCAATCAAGTCGTTAACAAAAGTTAACAAAAGTTTGGTTACCAATTTTTTTTAAATTATCTTTTCTTGGAACCTTAATAGTAGGATATTTTGGTGTGTCACATTTCTTTAAAGTATAATAAGCTAACATGTTCCACTGTCTTTTAGAATTGCATTAGGCTTCCAAACTTTTGATTGGAGGACAGTTTGTTCATGCTATGCACAGTTTATATCTGCATGGTTATCTACTATAGCAACTAATCCTGCTTTCAAAAGAAAAAGAAAACATACTCATCTAGCTAATGCCAGATGGTTCACTTGACATTGTTTACTCAAGTAGAACATTTGGCACCAAGAACTAAAACCATTTGTCATCTCCTTGGTGTATTTTAGTATTTTTTGGCAACCCCATTATGAACACCCCCTGCTGGCCAAGCAGAAACCTTAACTTCCTTACCCAGGACACATTTCTTCCAGGTACTGCCCAGGCTCAACCCTGCTGAACTTCATTGGTTAACCAGTTAGGAGTTGCAGATTGATAGTTGCTCATAATGCTCAGTGTTTCTAAAGTCATTCTATTGCTTGCCCTTCAGTTCCTCAACTCAGCTGGGACACCCTGCATTGCTTTTTTCAATTTGTGCATTTCACTCACCATTGACTGAACAAACATTTGCCAAGTGAAGCTGACACAACACTTTTTTCCATTGAAACCACTCAGTTCACTTGATTGCATCATGCATTTGTTGAGTAACATGGACAAGAGATCGTTCAGTAAAACGTACAACTGTGAAGGATTATTTTTAAGGCACCCTTCATCCTCTCTTCATTCCACCGATTTAACCTCTTCTCTGGCTGTTGCCTTGGTCTACTATCAACAATTTTACCTTTATTGTCTCATTTAATTCTTGGAAAAAATAAAAATAAAAATTGTAACACTCATATTATCACATCAGTTAACAGCATATGGGTTTTTCTTTGTGTTGCTGGTGATTGTTGTTCAGTTCTGTATAATATGCAAACAAACGTTTACACACACTCATGTTGATACATATCTTTTTATTATAAACATAATGAAGCTTGTATTTAAAAGTAATATTGACTGTTAAAAAACAATCAAGGGGAACAATAAAGGTTAACAGCTTCAGCCAAACGGCAGTAAAATCAGCATCTCATCCTATACAGACAGAAAGCTCATAAAGTGAGCACGATGCTCACTTGTCCTGTTTAAGAGAATATTGTCCTTCAGACATTGTGATATCTTTGAATGCACAAATACGTCTTCAAGGTCAGAGTTTCCTGTAAAGCTGCTCCAATGCCTGATAAATACAGGCCTAATTAAATCATACTAATCAAATATCATGATTAAAGACAAACTTCAAGTAGCAAATCTAATGTAAAGCATCACTCTGGAAAGAGCAGTCACTGAAGCTAACTGTACAAGCTTTTGGAAATGCATTAGATTTAATTATAGTATTTTACTTTTACATTGGTGAACCAAACTTATCAAACAAGTAAATGCAGCTAGTAGGCTTGGCAAAGGTTTGCATCGAGGGCGGATATCAGCCGCAAAGGGGGTGCTCGCAAACACTCTTCTGAAACCTAAAATGTGAAATGGGACACCCTCCGGTCTTGTGGACTTAACGGATATGTGCACTCAGCGACCATTGTAAATACACAAGACTGGAAGTGCATATGAAGTGTGTCATTTGGGACAGTGCCTGGAAGAGAGGAGCTGAAACGATATCAAATACAGGGGAAATGTAATTTGAACAAGCATAAAAACCTGTTCTAGAGGCCAAAAATAAAATCAAGACTTTGTGAAACGTCATAATAGGTCCCCTTTAAAAATGTTTAAATACGTAATATTTGAATCTAATATAATTTCATAAGGATTCATGATAAATTATTGTGCAGTTTTGGAAAAGCTTTTGAATTCAATCAACATCTTTGAATTGATTCTAATCAATTCTAACCTTGTACGATAATGACCATATAATGCTAAGCCCAAGTTTTCAAAATGGTCTCGCAATATCAAAACCTGTCAATGTTTATGATACCCAGCAATGCAAGAATAAATATTTCTGGGAATTTTTTCTTTTTCCTGTGAAGTTCAGATTAGGAAAAGCCAAATGCTTTCCTGAAGAACCTCTTGAATATATTCTTTAAAATGCAACCACACATTTCACAAATGCAACCACTGAGCAGCAACAATTATTCACACATTCACTATTGGTTCCTACATAACAGGCATAACTAAATGTGGCACTGCTGTTCATGCACTTACAAGCTGTGTCCCAATGTGAAGGCCGCAGACTTCGAAGGATGCAGCCTATGCGTCCTTCGAAAGACGCACCATGAATCCTTCGTAGGATTTCCTAATTGCGCATCCAGGTATTCCCGATTACCGCTCCTGGCACCAAGCAACGATGCGAGAGAGCCATCCTGATAATTCATTTGAAATAATTGAGTAAACAGTTATGGAGCCAGAATTGGCTATTGTCATTTTTTATGTTTTACATTTTACATTTTACTGGAGGACATGGTGAGGATGTTTCAGCCCCGGCGCTGCCGGGTCATGTATTTTTGGCTTAGCCAAGACCATTGCCAGATAAATTAAGCTGGTTTGCTGCGTCCCAATTCAGACGCTGCGTCCTGAATTGGCGGATTACACTTTAAACTGTTCAAGTATTGGGTGTTAACTTACGTAAATAATGTAATGATAAATGAAAATAAAATAAAACTTACACTCAGAGCATAATAACGTGTGTGTGTGTGTACTGTATGTATGTGTTTGTGTGTGTGTGTAAAGAGGTCCAGCCAGATAGGAGGTCCAGTTGAAAATTTCTTCAGGAAAAGGAGAGATAACTTTAGCACCATTATTCACATTAAAAAAAATTAAAGAGAGATCTTCAAAACTCACAGTTAAACTCAGCCTCAAACATTAGCTGGTGGATTTTCAGCTTGGTGAGTTCCCTGCATTTAGGCTCAAGTCTCTTTAGGGCTGGCAGCAAACTCTGCAGAAACTGCATATCAGGATCTTCTGATCCAGCAGGGGCAGGAGAGTTGGAAGTTTGTATGGCTTCAACGATTGTCCACTCAAAAGAAGATATAGATCCTGCTTCAACTCTCCTCCGGCGTTGTCGTGGCTGGGCAAAGTCTTTTCCACTCTGCTTCTTTCTGCTCTCCTCCTCTACAGTCATGTCCTCTCCCAGACAGTCCATCCTACTCTCTTCTGCACTGATCTCTACTCTTATTTCTGTTGTGTCCTGTCCTACCTGCTTTTCTTGCACATGTATTCATCTGCCATTGCTTCTGCACTGTCTTCCTCATTTCTATTCCCTTCTCCACTCTCCACTTCCATGTTCCCAGATGTGGGCCGAGAAGAGATAAATGGTAAGAGGAAAGACATGATGTGATAGTAACGCCAAGGGCGTTTCCGGCTGGCAGCTGCTCCGCATTTCTTTTCTTCTCCTCTCTCCTTTCCCTGACATAAACATCACGGAGATCCCTCCACTTTTTCCTGCACTCATCCACTGTTAAATGGTAAATGGACTGCATTTATATAGCGCTTTCACAGACCTATGGCCACCAAAGCGCTTTACATATAGCCTCACATTCACCCATTCACACACACATTCACACACCGACGGCGGTGTCAGCCATGCAAGGCGCCACCCAGCTCGTCGGGAGCAGCTGGGGTTAGGTGTCTTGCTCATGGACACCTCGACACTTGGTCAGGTGGAACCGGGGATTGAATCACCAACCTTCCAGTTTATAGACAACCTACATGAACCACTGAGCCACTGCCGCCCCAGTGGCTTTAAACGCTCTTAAGTTTAAAAACAATTACATAACTGTAAACTTAACTCACATAACTGTAAATTTACATCATAAGTAACTAATCAAATTACAAAAACATGAAGAGTGAATTTTAGTTCATTATTAATGCATTAGCCTACACCCAACACTGCTAATTTCATACTGCTAGTTAATACTGCTATTTTTTAAAAATTTCAGACTAATTTCATACTGCTAGTTCATATCAAAGTAGCATATGAGCATAACTTTTTAAATGAAACAAAATTTTAAAAACTGATAGCATTGTTCATTGTTACAGTATGTAAACCACGTGGAATAATACAACTGCATTGAAATACTAGGCTAGATGGCAATAGGCGGGACAACGATTTGCATTCATTCTGCACATTTGGCAATCAAAACCCACCTGGCAGACCGACAATCTCGCTAACTCTCTTCCAAGCTTCATTTTTTCTGCTGACGTTTCTGTATGATTCGAGAGTAATATCATACAGAATGGGTATTCGGAGACCGCGAGAATCAACTTCTCTCCCATGTTGGCGTGTACGATCGTAATGAAAGTTCCGTGCGACTGCCACTAGGGGGCGAATTCCGACAGTCGTGTCCGAATGTCGTGTGTAGTGGAAAGGCGGCTTCAGAACCAGCAGCCTCACAAACGACTGCGTTTGGTTGATCTACGACGACGCCCTGCTTCACTCCTACATTTGGTAAAACACATTGTAAATGTACTGATTACTTTTCAAAGGTTCAAATGTTCATTATATCTTACATGCAATTTTGTAGGCTAGCGTATTATTTTTATTATGTACACAAATGGACCATGGTGACATACAGGTTTTCAACCCTGTTTGAATATAATACCCAGTTGAATGTAAAAAAGTCCAGTGCAAACGTTACTCCCGCTCGTCATCGGCAGCTGTCACAGTAGATAGGCGACAAGAATAATTCCTCCGCAGGCGAGACCGGTCCGAGCGCCTCAGATGCACCCTTTGATTTGGGACGCAGCTGTAGTTAGAAACAATTTGTTAATATTGTGACAATAGGCCTACATTTTGTTACTTTAATTTTCGGAACTACATTAAGTATTTATGTACAAATGTGAAGTAACCTACTGAAGTACTTTTTTTTCCCCTCACTGGACAGCAACACTATTACATTAAACTACACAAGTTTTACATTACATTAAACTACACAAAAGTATGTAGTTTAAATGTAACAGCCTTGAAAATATTCAGAAGTAAAATGCAACATATGCAGTAATGCAGTAGTACAATAATATAAATTCAAAACCCTCATAAAAACCCTGACAAGGTTTTTTTTTTTTTTTTTGCAGAATACATACCTTTAGTTTTACTCTTGATACCTTAAGTACATTAGCATATGCAAGATAATTTTGCTTAAAGGGATACTCCACTTTTTTCGGAAATATGCTCATTTTACAACTCCCCCAGAGTTAAACAGTTGAGTTTTACTGTTTTAGAATCCATTCAGCCGATCTCCGGGTCTGGCGGTACCACTTTTACATAGCTTAGCATAGATCATTGATTCTGACGAGTCCAGTAGCATTTCTTTCAAAATGACCAAAGAGTTTCAATATTTTTCCTATTTAAAACTTGACTCTTCTGTAGTTAAACCGTGTACTAAGATCGACGGAAAATGAAAAGTTGTGATTTTCTAAGCTACATGGCTTTTAACTCTGGCTAGCTATTTGAGTAAATGAAAACATAATACTTACAATTAAATGTGAATTTGCAGTCCACCACCAAACTCTCGGCCGCAATTTTTTTCAATAAAAATGCTGTCGTCACCGGCGTGCAATGACTTCTGTGGTAGGATAGGCCGCTAAGGATCCATTCATATATATTTTCTTTCACGGGGAAACGATGACGCAACCGGCCTTCGAATACGGCCTTTGAAGAACGCAGAATTGAATTGGGACAGCCTTCATCGCGCCGCGGTGACGCAATCGGCCTTCAGATGCGACCTTCCAAGGGTGCAGCCTTTGAATTGGGACATCCTTCGTCACGCCGCTGTGACGCTATGGCCTTCGAAGGATGCAGCCTTCACATTGGGACACAGTTACAGTCTGACTGTCATGTATGTTTGTTTGTATGTTCATTCATTTGTATATGTTCATTCGTTTCTTCTTCTTCTTCTTCCTTGGGTTTTTAAGGCAGTTGGTATCCAACACGTTACATTACTGCCATCTTCTGTCTATTATCATGTCACTTCTTAATTATATTCTTCTTTCCAGTCCAGTCCTCTTTAAAAAATAAAACAAAGATTACTTTCCTTGCTCACTCTTTCCACATTCTAATATACTTTTTACATTGTATTGTCCTATACCAATTTCTTGTAATCTATTTTTCAACTCTTGTCTTTCTATTGTAAATTTCCTGCATGACATAAAAATGTGACTAACTGTTTCGTCCTCTTGACATTCATCGCATTGGCCTGTGGGATGTTTTCCTAACATAGGAAGAGTTCCATTTAACTTACAATGCCCAATCCTAAGTCTTGTTATTACCACTTGTTCTTTCCTTCATTTGTCATCTCTCTTATACTGCCTACTTTATTTTGAATCACGTATAGTTGTCTTCCTTTACTTTCATGATCCCATTGATATATCGATATTTCTGTTACAACCTTTAATTGCTAAAAGCTCTAGATCAACCTTCGGAATTTCCAATGTCCAAATTGGTTACCAGGCCTAACACAGTATTAGCAAATATTTTATTATACATTTCTATTTCTTTTGCAATTAAATCACCTATCCAGCCAAAACTTTCTTTCTTTTCTCCTTTTCCCAACACTTCTGTAATACCTTATTTTTTTTGGATGACTATCCTCATGCCCTCGAAGATTATCCAATAGTTTGCGGTCAATTGTTTCCGTCGAAGCCACAATGGCATTTCACCCCCCTCCACCTGAAGTGCACATACTGGTGAAGTTTTAATTGCCCCTAAGCATATTCTTAAGGCACACGCTTGCACAATGTCCAATTCAGCTAATGTTGTCTTTGCTGCTGACCCATAAGCAACACTCCCATAGTCTAATTTAGATCTTATTAAAGCAATGTAGATATATTTTAAAGCTGAAACACTTGCACCCCACTCCAACCCTGCAAGACATCTCATCACATTTAGCACTTTCTTACATTTATTAACTGTATACTTGATATGTTCTCTCCATGTTAGTTTTGTGTCAAAGTATAATCCCAAGAAACGAAAACATTCTACTTTCTCTAATATACTTCCATACATGTTCAACTTAATTACCTTATTCTTCTTTTTATTTGTAAAACCAGCACAGGACTTCTTCTTCTTCTTCTTCTTCTTCTTCTTCTTCTAGGATTTAATGGCGGTTGGCAAACCAACTTAAAAGGTGCATTCCTGCCACCTACTGAAATGGAGTGTGAAGCACATATTTGGAAAGGAAGTTTAAACTAGATCTACTCTTTAAAAAAAATAAAAAAGACTATATATATATATAAAATGTACACATAATGAGGTTTTACATCCTATTAAATAATCCTGTTTCCTTTAAAAATATAAAGAACTCATGAAAATTCTTGCTTGTTTAGTACCTTGTCCTATGAGAACCTGAAGTGTCAGCTCATTGATTTCTACATTTCTTAAAGCATGTTTTAACTGGGACCGCGCTCTTTCATAAGCTTCGCATTCTAAAATGGCATGTTCTATAGTTTCAACTAACCCACATTTATCACAATTTCCATTCTCATGTTTACCAATTCTTTGTAAGCTTTGATTTACTGACCCATACGCAATACTCCCATAGTCTAATTTAGATCTTATTAAAGCAATGTATATATATTTTAAAGCTGAAACACTTGCACCCCACTCCAACCCAGCAAGACATCTCATCACATTTAGCACTTTCTTACATTTATTAACTGTATACTTTATATGTTCTCTCCATGTTAGTTTTGTGTCAAAGTATATTCCCAAGAAACGAAAACATTCTACTTTCTCTAACATACTTCCATACATTTTCAGCTTAATTTCCTTATTCTTCTTTTTATTTGTAAAAACCATTACTTTTGATTTTTCCACTGAAAACTTAAATCCCCATTTTAATCCCCAATTTTCAACTTGATCAATTCCTTCCTGCATCTTCTTTAAAATATACTCAATATTTCTACCTTTCTTCCTATAGCACCATCATCTGCTAATAAAGACCTTCCTATATCCCCTGGAAGATTTAAATAAATATCATTAATCATAATGGAGAATAAAGTTGGACTAACCACACTTCCCTGTGGTGTTCCATTTTCTACAACATATTGCTTTGATAAATCTACCCCAATTTTCACCTGTATATTCCTTCTATTTAAGAAATCCATAATCCAATTAAACATTTTCCCTCCAACTCCCATTAAATGTAATTTGATTAAAAGACCCTCTTTCCACAGCATATCGTATGCTTTCTCCACATCAAAGAATACTGCTACTACAGTTTGTTTATTCACTTGTGCCTTCCTTATTTCCTCCTCCAAAATGATCACAGGATCCATTGTATTCTTCCTTTTCTAAAACCACTTTGACATCTAGCCATTTTATTTCTACTCTCTAAAAGATATATTAGTCTTTCATTTATCATACGTTCCATTATCTTACATATATGCGATGTTAATGCAATTGGTCTGTAACTACCAGGATTACTTGAATCCTTTCCAGGCTTCCTTATTGGAATAATTATTGCCTCTTTCCAGCTTTGTGGAAGTCTCCCTTCCTCCCACACCTTGTTGTATAAATTTAATAATTTCCCCAAACCCTCTATACTTAAATGTTTTAACATACTGTAGCACACTTCATCTTTCCCTGGAGCCGTTTTCCCTGACCTATCCAGCGCTCTCTGCAACTCTCCCATGCTAAAAGGAGCATCTTGCTCCTCATCCCCATTATCTTTCCTGCATATCACATCCTTATACTGCGCTTTTGTTCTTTCTATTGCTACTCTTCCTTCCTCTGACAAGTTATTAGAACTGTTTATACTAACAAAACGCTTTGCCATCATCTCTACCTTTTCTTTATTTGTTATCGCATTCTCATTTCCTTCATTCAGAACTGGATAATTCCATTCTCTTTTATCCCCCCCCATCTTTTTAATCATTCCCCATATTTCACCTATTTGTGTTGTATTTCCTATTGTATCACAATAAGATTTCCAGATGTTCTTTTTGTCTGTCTGATTATCCTCCTAACTATTGCCTGTGCTTGTTTATACTGAATCAAATGATCATAATTATGTGTTCTTTTAACTAATCTAAATGCTTTGTTTCTATTTTTCACTGCTTCTTTACATTTTCCATCCCACCATGGCACTGCTTTCTTTTTACATCTTCCTTTACTCTTGGGAATGGATTCTGCTGCTGCTGATATTATACCTTGCTTAATTTGATTATCTAATATTTCAACACTAACTTCATCTTTAGTTTCCCTAAACAACCTATCACTTTCCTCCTGGAATTTTCCCCAATCAGCTTTCTCAAAAATCCATTTTCCACTTGCTTCCCCAATACTACATACTACCTCTATATTATTTTACACCACACCGGATAATGATCGTTCATTCGTTTGTATGTCTTCCTTCGTTATATTTTCCCGCCACTCATTTGTTTCCTTGACAACCTTTATCAGCTCATCTGTGTCACCTGTGTTAGTTCATCATCATCATAATCTATGTCAGCTGGTTTCTGTTAATCAGTGTTCATCAGTGTTCATCAGTGTTTGTATTTAGTTTATTTCAGTTCAGTCAGTCTTCGTCCGTTCTCAGTCCTATTTAGTGTGTGTGTACATTATGCCTCTCTGTTAGAATAATATTGTAAGTAAAAGTTTGTATTGGAGCTTTTGACTCTGTAGTAAGCAAATGAGGCCTCATGAAGCACTGAGGCTTTCCCCTGAATGTTCCCGGGAAAAGATTCAAAGCATCAAGAGTGTCGAAAACAGCACCATCTTGTAACCTCTAGAAAAAAACTCTAGAGTAGTGGCGCTGCGAACTCGATACACGTTTTGAAGCTTCAGACAAAACTGAGTAACTGCAGAATGGCAGAATCAGTGTCCAACTTTTTAACCTATAAAACTAGGTAACAACCTTTCTACAGTACTGTCTACAGTAGCTACACTGCGCTCAAGGAGGATTTAAGCCAGTTGCACGCAGTTTGTAATTTGTCAGACCATGTAAAAATGTCTGAATATCGATCATTAAAAAGCATTACGTCTAAATCGCAGACAGGTTATCTGGTTTCACCTCTGACTTCTTGAATTACTGAATGTGCTTCAGGCTGGCGGCCTCATGGGAGGAAGTCTCATGAACCTTTTGTTGCATTTGAACATTTTTCAGGGTTTGTTGTCCACGCACCCTCCAGGAAACCATCAGCGAGAAGCAGTAAATCAATAGGATCGCCACAAGGGCAAATGACAACCTGGTTAGTTTAGCTGCCTGCTTCATTTCACAACATGTGGTCTGCTCCTTTGAACTAAAACCTGATTCAGGAGGCAAAAATATTTTCCTGCAGGAAATCAGATTTGATAGTGGGGTGTCCAAGCTGGTTATGAGGTCGTTCTGACCCTTCCTTACTGGCAGGTAAAAAAAGCACAATGTCTACCACATTAGTGGGCTTGAATAGGCTAGTCTACTACTTTAACCACTAGTTAGCGCTGTCGGAAGCCATCAAGTACTCAAGCGCTCAATAACCATAATGATGCGCTTGTTTTTCTTACCGCAAACCAGCGAGGCATGACTGCATTTTATAAATACATGAAGCTATGCACATACTGTTATACGTCAAAGACATGAATGTTAGGTTTCATGTTTATAATATTTTATTATGCCTGTTTTAAATACCAAGCCCCTAACCATCTTGAAGATTAGGGGAGGACATTGTGGTCTTTTTATTTAAAGGAATTAAATATTTAAAGGATTAAAAGGGATTTAAGGGAATAAAGAAAAAGAAATAAGAATGTAAAAATATATTCTAGGTCTAATTGTAGATGTGAAGTAATCAATTTAAATTATTTGCAAACTATTTTATTTAAAAAATATGCAAGCATTCACTATTATTTGTATGTCTAATATGTTGAAAAAGCTAAACATTTATTGTGTTTTTATAATTAGTTATTAATAACATTAATAATGTAAATGACAGCATATTTCAGTTCAAAACTGGTGAAATTTCATAAAAATGTTGCATCATTGGATATTACTATCAGTCCTGAACATTGCTATCAAAAAACATTGTCAAATATTAAATGTTTAGCTGCATTATTCTGATTGCAAAAACTAAAGCATCTTGCTGGAATTCACACTCGTCTTCTGTGAACATCTCAATCATTTTAACATTGATACAGTTAGACAGATCAGCCTAAAAGTGTTACTTAAAAAATTAAGTTTTAGAGCCATTCAGCAGAGCAGCATCAAGAATAGACACTACACATACTATACTATTTGATCCTAAAGATAAATGAATTGATTGGCATAAACTTAGTTTAAACCTAGATTATGATAATTATTGCAATGGCTCTTGAAGAGAGTGGATAATCTGCACACTACACACCTCTGGGGTCCTTCAAACTAGAATTTAAATTCTTCTCTTCTGCGGTGCAGTTATGGACTGCATGCTAAGACATGAATGACTTTCAAACATGTATCTAAATCTACAATGATTTTCTTTTCTTTTTTAAGTGCAGCAAAGCCAATCTGGAAAAAAAGTACAAGAAAGAACAAAATAAAAACCTAACTGCAAGATGAATTGTGCATACACAGTGAAACTCAATTATGAGCGTTACTTATCTGATTTCCTGGTTCTGTGACAGTAAAGTTCAATTTCCTTTCCCTCACGTACACTTCATAGTTTCCCATTCTGAGATCTGTAACATTTACAATAAAAAAAAAAACGCTCTCCCAGGACACGTATGTCTCTAGCCACGTTCAGTTCAGTTCAATAACTGTGTAAAGTTCATCAATAATGAAATGAAATGAGTTCAATTTTAGCTATAAAGCAGCTCTACAGTGATGTCATCATCCAGGTCTGCGTTTCCCAAAAGCATCATAAGTTGATTGTAGAGACCATTGGTGGCAATTGTTCTACGATCACTTTTAGGCTAACGATGCTTTTGGGAAATGCTGCCCAGCTCGGTTAAGTTCTAATAATAAGAATATTAAGTATGACTGAATGTTTTATATTTAGATATATTTGCGGTGCTTATGGCCTCTTGCTTGTGAAGGGTTCAGCCAAAAGTTTACTGGAAGTCAAGGTCCTAGTATCCTATCCATAATCTATACGTATGCTGTACAGTTTTGTTGCTGTAGGGTGTGGAGTGCCGTGATGTGACCAAGACATTCATAAACAACCTTTACAGTGAACACGGAAAATCTCGTGACTTGCAAACGACAGGCAAGAAGAATGGTGACAATAGTGTTTGGAATGATTTTTACAGAAACTTTGTGGGAAAATAAGAAAAAGGGTTGATGAAGTTGTGTTCTGCTGCCGTCTTAGGTCAGCGCGCTTTCTGATTTGTTATTGTTTCGTTCCACGAGATAATCTACAGAGTGTGCGTGTGTACAGGATTTCTGATTGAAAATATTTAACATGTTGGATACAGGTCAGTCACTCTTAACACCACAGGAAAATCTGATAAAATAATTTGTAGAACCATTAAGATGATCAGGACTTTACCTAGGATCGTCAGAAGGGGAGAACTGGGCCCAAAATCGGACTGAGTATCTTGTAGACATGCAGGTGTAAATGCAGAACTAAGTTTGAATACTTGGGAATGCAATACTAACGTTGTATCGAGAGGATCAATCCTGACATAAAAATATCATACCAAAACTTTTAAGTAGTAATTTTTATTAAATTAACTGACAGCTCTCATTCAAACAGAGAGAGCTGACAGAGTATTGACAGAAACAAACACACTATATAAAAGGCACACAGTTAAATGTGACATTTATTATAATGGGTTTATGTGAATATTGTTTTAAGTTCACTTAAATGAAATGTCTTATAAAAAAAAATTGTAAAAAAAAAAATATGCTCTGTAATTGTTAATAAATGTTAAATAAAACCAATCTGCTGGTTTGCAGTTTAGGCCTATTATGGTCAAAATGATGACTTTTGTTGTTTAATGTAGTGACATTATGAATGCTAGTGACACTAGCATTCATTCATGGTACTTATTAAAAAGGTGTCATTAAACAAGCATTTAAAATATAAAATATAATGTCTTTATGTTGTCTACATTAATTTGGAGGTCAATGAGAAAATATTTGTATATTACAATTTATTTTATATTACAATGGTAGGTGTGACTAATTGTGATTAATTACAGAAACATGTGCAATGAATTAGATAGTATTTATTTTACAATAATATTACAATTCTTGATTTATGTAAACTGGTCATTTAACTTTAAATTGAGAAAAATGAAAAAGTACATGAAAAATGATGACCACCTCGGCAAAAAAACAAAAAACAAAAAAAAACAAACAAAAAAAAAACATTACTTATCTTGTGGCATAAATGTAGCATAAAAGATTGGCCTATTTTGATTATGTTTGGTCACTATGAAATGCAGTATCTGACTGAGCACTGATTGGTTCTGCTAACGCCGTGGCATTAGCCAGCATACGTGCTTCCTAATCCACATAACCATATGTTTTTGTATCCTAGCCCTGATGTGCAATAATGAAAACTTCTTTTTACTCCTCCTCCTCCCCAGCACCACCTGTAGAGAATTGCTATGGGGGCTCTCACATATTCTTGCAGCAGTATGTCCTTTATGTATGTTATTTTAACTAAACTGAACAAATTCTTGTATTTGCTCAGCAGCGTAGTAGATCTCATCCAACAAAATAAGGCATATGCACATTTCATACCCCGTGACAATACATGCTGGTAAAATAATTCACTCTGAGTTGTCATGACTGAACTGTTTTGAATGTTTTGAATGAACAGATGCATCAAGATTCTTCAAAAAATCACCTTTTGTTTTCTACAGGAAAAAGAACAACATACAGGTTTGTAATGCCATGACAATAAGTAAATAATGACAGAACTGTCATTTTGGTTGAACTATTCCTTTAACCACTGTGACTAGACAGATGTGTCCAAATTTCAGTTTGCTCTGGTAACTCCTAACCACTGGCAATTTACCGCTAGCCTTGCTTTAAGGGTCTTCATCTTATCACTCCCCTGCCTATGTATTGACCTGGCACATAAATAGTGCCACCCACTCAGCCTTACCTTTAATGACCACATGCCAGTAGCCGCACAAGTAGGGGAATAAGACTGCAAATTGAACTTTGCATCGGATGTGGAGGAGCAAGTCATTCTGGTTGTTTCTGTGTTTCAACTCCTTATGAGGTTGTTAGCACAGAAAGAATATTATTTTGCATCCACTGGAGATGGAAATGTATAAGACAACATAATTGTATTGCTTCCTCTGAATGCCACTTGCAAATAAGCAAAATGTGTTGAGCTTAAAATAAGAGCTCCATTCAAAACACTCAACCTTTAGATAATTCAATGATAAATTGCCATGGGTTATTGAAAAGATGGACTGTGGTATTAATACATTTATTTAGTAAGGCGTATGCTAGGAAATGTTTTGTCGAAGGACGGTTGCATTGATAAAAACATTTTAAGCTAAATTTGTTTACTTCGGTAGAGGATGAAATAGTGTTACCAAGGCTACGCTTATGAACTGTAAAAGAGTACATTGTCACATTACTTTTAAGAGCTCACCGATGGCTGAACTATTGCTCTCAAAAACCTTCAGACTATTCAATCTCACAGACCCATTGCTGGCATGAGATAAGATGAAGAATCCATGCGGCTGTGGCTAATCTTGAGTTTCCACCCGTTCTCGGGTATAGGATTTCAATGCTGCCATTTTCTCTGTGCGTCAGGTATTAATGTGGAAGTTCCTTTCCGGAAAAAGTTTTTTTTTTTTTTTTTACGTCTAAATATTAAGTAGCATCACCATATGATTAAAATATTAACTTTTTTCTCTTAAATGGGTAGACAATCCAAAAATGTACCTCATTTGCTTGGCACACAAGAACAATCCTCAATGTTTCCTGCGGTTCCTCGAATGTGATTGATTGTGTGTCAAGCAAGCACGTTGGATTTTCTGTTTACCATATTTGTTGTGCAAATGTGCACAAACCCTAAAGTAACCCTTTATGAACATTTTGAAAGCACGGACTTCCAACATCTGTTGCTGTACTGACAACACATTTACAGGCAATCAAGCATACTGGCATAAAATGTGTTTATTGGGAAGATGTTTAGTTGTCTTCTTCACAGTTTTAGAAACTGCCTTTCTAAACTGACATCACAGTTCAGGATAGGTCCCATGGCTGTTTTGAATGTATCTGGCAACATTTAAGATATTTTTTAGTTTGTTTCAAGAGTTTGCTCAGGCTGATAAACACCTTCGAACTACTATTAGTCTGTTGTAATGATGTAATAAGTGGGTGTGGCTCTGAGGCTCCGCCTTCTTTGACATGGAAATCATTTCTTGCTCTGTTCATTCCATCGAAGTGAAATGCAAGTAAAAACATGGACACACTGCCAAACTGCTTTGTGGAATAAAGATGGGTGAGAATGATGGAGACCCCAGTGCAAGCGAAGGGCTGACGGACAGTGACGACTTCGCAGACCAGAAGTCAAAGGCGATGTCGCCGGCTTAATCGGTGGCAATGAGGATCACGGAGGAGCTGAAGTGAAGGAGGAACCAGGTGGAGCTGAACGGGTGAAGGGCTGAGGTCGGAGTTAGGAAGTCCGCTGTGGAACAAGAGACCCAGGTGGAGCCAGAGGGACGAGGGAGTGATGTCGGACCACAGTGGAGATGATGGAGCACAGAGCCGACAGGCTGACCGTGGTGGAGTTATGGGTGACTCCAAGGTGAAGCCAGGGCATCCATCTCGCAGAGCCAAGCTGGTGGAGAGGAGACCCAAGGGCAGAGATGGAGAGCTAGAGGAGCTGCGCGACACCAGCAGAGGACTGGACGGAGCCAGCAGTGAGGACAGAGACAACGATTGGGCAGGAGACAGGATCATCCAGTGGGTTATTTTGAGTGCTTTTAGGGTTGGGATAAAGGTTGGCTCTGTAGAAAAGTTGATGAGCCAGTGCTCCTCGGCCGGCTCAGGAGGGCTCTGCTCAAACGGCTCAGACTCTGGAATGGACCTGGTGATGGGCTTTAGCCTTCCGCTCCAGACAGAGTTTGTCGTCCCAGCCCGGAGAGTCCCAAATGGCAAGAGAGATTTTAGTGCTTAATTTTAGTTCCGCTTCATAAACCGATTTCAGTTATTGCTAAGGCAAGCATATATATGTTTATGTATAAATGTGCACACATACGTAATCGTTCTTCGTACAAATCGTTATTTTCATGTTATTTTAGGATTACATTTTTATGTTTTGTTTTTTATGTATACAAATATTAAGAGTAGGTTTGAAATGAACAAGTGCATGTAACTGCTAACCAACACTATCGATAAAAACACTGTCCTGTAGATTTTTTTTATTTGTATATTTTTTTATTTATTCCTGCTTTATACAACTTTGAGATCCAAACACATGTAATGCAACATTTATTTATCAGTTTTCAAAAGATTAGGAAATGTTTTTACATATCAATCTGATATATCAATATATTAATATTGTACTCAACATTTGCAGATCTGCCTACTCTACTAGTGAGAATTAAAGTATTAGAGGCTTTTTGAGAGATAATGTTGCGACTGCTCCATGTAATTCTGATTCATTAATCTAACCTGAAATTGAGCATTGATTTTTCATTAGCTTACCCTCATTACAATGCTGCTCACATTGATAAGCTGTGCTTGAAAAGGAATGGCAACAATAGTCCGTGTTTGTGTGTTGTGTATTCGTGCGAATAGCAATAAGAAGCAGTCTAAAAAGGAAAAGCATTTAAAAAGGAAAGCACTCAGTACAAAGCAGCGAATAGTGATTCAAATGTTGCCATCTGTTCCCTGTTCACTCCTTAAAAAACGTTTTCCAAAGCAACATCAAGACCACAAGATAGTCATCTTGTTTTAAATCTCATGAGCTTCTTGCTTAGTGACAGTGTGTCCGATTGGTCTCCAAAACAACACGCTCTCTGCTTCAAATCTGTGCAGCAAGAGCAACAGCACATTAGTTGTTCAGGAAAATAAGGAATAAATCACTTAAACAGCTCCTCATAAATAGCAATAATTGTTTAACTGACCTCAGAACCATTTTCTCTCATTACGGGTAAAAAGGGGGGGAATGAAACAGTGGGCTTTTAACACAGGCACTGCAATTGGTACAGTTGCAAATGAGTCTGGTTCCAGGGCAACATAGTGCCAAAAATCAGGCTTGATTATGCTGCCATCATTGACCCAGCCCACACTGCACACACACACACACACACACACGCACGCACACACACACACACACACACACACACACACACACACACACACACACACACACACACACACACATATATCCTCCATTTCCCCTTTGTCTCCCTCTATAATTAACAAGGTCAAAATTGTGTTGCTAGTGTTGTCGCGTCCCATTTGTAGAAAAAGCCTCTCTTGTTTTATTCCTGTTTTCTTATTTCCTTTCTTATTTCACAGACTAACGTCAATAGAAGGGAGTATCTCTCGTTCAGCCATTCTGAACCTTTTTACACACTGAATCTGAGCTCAAAGACAGTGGTGTTTGTGTGAGGTGCTGTGGCTGAGGCATTCTTCCAAGAAACTTCAAAGCCGCAGTGTGTAATTTCTGCAGTACTGAACTGAAACACAACCTGATATCTCTTTGCACTCCTAGTCATCTCAGTGGTAGTTGCTTGGCTGGAGCACTGAAGTCACTACTATTTTGCTTCATGTGTAATAAACATTTGTTGAGCCATAGAAACATCAACATATTTTCATTGTATACAGATAATTCATTGACAGAATTTTCCGGATATCCATGTTTTCACTGTTTATACGGTAGGGGGCACTATCTTCTGAAAGAGTATAGAATCTCCTGATCAAAACACAGGAGAAGAAGAAGCAGAAACAAGTGATAAAAGCATTGCTTAAACATACATAAAATAACGCAAGCAAACATTAAACAGCATTTAAATCAAAACTGCCTGATTTTACAGAATGAAAAGTCAACCCAGGACAAGCTTTAGGACTGTGAAGCTTTGGGGTGTTGATGAACTCGATCTACTGTGTTTTGATCATCGTTCTGAATCTCATGCAAATGACGTCTTTGACAAAAATTAGATTTTCTCTGTCCTCAGATAAAAAAAGAATGCATAAACCTAGAATTTACCTGTTTGTTTGTTTATTTATTTATTTATTTTTTCAATAATCGTGTTTTTTTTAATATATATTGCATGTTCACATATTCATACAACAAAATATTCAGGGGCAATTAACATTTCACGAGTTCACACGTACATGGAATCTGATTTAGTATTTATGCGTATTTGGCTTGCTGTTCAGGGGAGGGCTCCGAGCTCGGAATTTGGCCCGAACCCAGAGTACTCCCCCTTATACTGGGGTAGACCCAGCCGAGTGTGAGGTGATGGGGTGGTGGAGGGATGCTGAGAAACTGAAGGTGAGGAAAGGCTTTATTTACACCAGCTTCCTCTTGTGCTGATTGGTTGATTACCTGAACGTGCTCCTCCCGAACTTTGTTACATGAAACTTAATTTTGTAAAAATTACAAAAAATGGGCTGGCACCTTAAAAAAAAAAATGCTGGTGGGGAAGGAGTTAAAGATTGTAATAAAGCGGTTTTAAGTGGACTAAATCATTTGAGAAGTCAAGCATCAAGATCGAGTTATATAATTCTGCTTATAAATTATATAATAATAATAAAAAATAAATAAAAATAAAGGATGAATTGATAAAATTGATACCCATAACATGCATTTACAAAATATATTTTCATTTAATCTTTAAGCAAAAATCATGATATTGCAGAAATAATTTGTTAAAAATAAAAGTGTTTCATAAGAGAACAAAATAGTTGGTTACACTTTATTTCGATAGTCCCTTTTAGACATTTTACTAACTATAAGTAACTTTGCAACTACATGCCAACTAATATTAACTATTAATATTAACTAATATACAACTACTAACTCTCATTATAGTATTAGACTGTTGTAGACTGTTAGGGTTCGGGTTAGTAGAATAAGTTGACATGTAGTTCCAAAGTTACTTATAGTTAGTAGAATGTCTAAACTGAACCATCAAAATAAAGTGTAACCAAACAGTCACTTCAGATTAGACTGGCACAATAGGCCTATGTCACGAAAAAATGTAAGACCGGAAGTACGTCTTTTAGTAGGGATACGGCTCTTCCGGTTAGATTTTTACAATGCGGAGTCCGATAGATACAGCTAGGGCTGGTCCGAATACCATTTTTTGAGCTTCGAAGCTTCGGTAGTAATGAACATCGAATATTCGAAGCTTCGGAGAGAGGGTGCTGAACATATTCTTCTCTCTAATAAAGGCAGTATTCTCTATGTGTCG
>FLSR01000380.1:42337-59649 GCA_900092035.1 Leuciscus waleckii
CTGAGGAAAGGGTACAGTTCTTCTGGGAGAAATTCATTTTCAATTACAGAGGTAAGTGTTTGAATTCCACTGTTATAGCTCTAGCCATTCGCCAGTAAGGTAAACATTTCTATGGTAACAGCTAGTTGGACCAATCAGCAGACGTTGCTGCTACGCTTTGGATTGTGGGTAGTGTATTTTTTTTTCATACGATCGCGGATAAAACATGTTTTTCTTAAAACAAGGTTGATTTCATACGAACTTATAGCTTCTACAGGAGCAAAAACCTTCGTTTCACAACGTCATAGCTGGTGGTCAGTCTACCTCGGATGGTTTAGACCAGGGTTCACCAATCTCGGTCCTGGAGGGCCGCTGTCCTGCAGAGTTTAGCTCCAACCCCAATTAAACACACCTGACCAGCTAATCAAGGTCTCACTAGGCATACTAGAAACTTTCAAACAGGTGTGTTGGAGCTGGTTGGAGCTAAACTCTGCAGGACAGCGGCTCTCCAGGATCGAGATTGGTGAACCCTGGTTTAGACATTATGGCTGATAATCTAAATCCTTATCGAGTAATACTGTTGACCGGAAGTTCTGAATCCCTACTCCGCGTTCCGGAAGCAGGAAGTGTGACATGGCCTATAGGGGTTATGCAGAGCGCCCAGCGGTCGAACCGGAAAGAGGTCTAAGCATTTCTGCTTTTCACTTCCGTACACATCTGCAGCGGTAGGTGATCTCTGAGGTAACTGTTAATTTTCACTTATAATAAGACAATTCTTATTTCTGATCAAACTTTAGTGCATTTGTTTTAATTAAAATGTTGAAATATCAGAAACGGGAACATCCGAACAGCAGTTTTTGTTGTGTGCCGATCAGCTCTGTGTCGGGGAAAAGCTCTGTGTTTACCCGAGCTTCATTTAATTTCTTCATTTTGACATTCAGAGCACTGGGCAGAAATCACATCACGTCAACACCCACGCGGGCCTTCGCGATGCTTTGGTTTAATTAAACAGTCGGATTCCCCTGGTCCCCGGAGAGTCCACCTCGGCCACACCGCAGCACACCCGGCCACACCGACCACACCGCCACGGGTCATTAATACATAATTGGAGGTTGACCAGCATAAACATACAGGACATCGTAGTAATTATACTGTTGGTACTATTACCCCATCGCTAAAATGCAGTCTTCATTTGATTGTTTTAATCGTCTGCAAGAAAAAATAAAAGGCTAAACTTCTGATAGCATACAAGTCTAAACTAACTAATGATAGTTAGCTAACACTATATTGGGTGCCATTAGCAAAAGCTACATATACTACATACATTCATAATTATGAATAAATGAGGAGGCGTTAAACTTAAATCCCTTGTCTAACAGAGTACTCGGGGCTCTGAACGTCCGTTTGGCAATACGGTGTACATCGGAAATTGATATTGGGGTAGCTCCTGTAAACACCGGCTATAGAAGGTCGCCATTACTACGCTGTGTTTACCTCAGTAGCTGACTGCCGGAAGTAGTTAAACCTGTTTTTTTAGAAGCTGGAAGAATGTTGCGCATAACCCCTATTGGTGGCTGATGCCTCATTTATGGGAGCAACAGTATGACAGTAAGTTCTAGAAGGAATAGAAGTCAGTTATGAAGATTTGGGCTTCTGAAAGACCTGAGCAACATTTGAGATTTATATGTTAATCATATATTGGTGTTTCGATCCTGCATTTTTATACTCAAAATACACCAAAAATATGTGGGTGAAAAAAATTATAATAATGGAGAAAGATTCTTTTTGGCTAGCTGCTAAAACTTGACCCTTGGGTTTGAGTGGCTTGACAGATTTACATTGGCTCAACCACTGACATGATTTTCAGTTAGGAGTTCCTGTTTGCCTAATAATTGCATACAGAGGGTGAGCAAATATCTGTGGTCTTTATTTATTTAATTATGCTAGTAGTGTGCAAATCACAAGCTGCAGCTTTAAATGTGGACTAGAAAATAGTT
Source organism: Leuciscus waleckii (assembly GCA_900092035.1). NCBI lineage: Eukaryota > Metazoa > Chordata > Actinopteri > Cypriniformes > Leuciscidae > Leuciscus > Leuciscus waleckii. The sequence goes on from FLSR01000380.1 coordinate 44,314, forward strand.
GTATGAAATGCAGTGTGCATGAATGTGCTTGAGAAAAAATACTGGACTACATTTCAGTGGCCTGACATTGACCATGCCACATGCCAACCCCTTCTGGATATTAGAAACTGCAGGGTTCCACGCATGTAGAAATAATTTCAAACAAACATGCACACATCCACTGCGAGTGACTGAGAAAATCTGAGAGGATATAATTAATTATGCCCCCCTCTGGCTGGCTGGGGAAGCATTTCAACACTCTTCCACACTAGAACGTCTCGCTGGCACCTTAATGTGATGTGGCATCCGGTTAGGACTTCCTCAGGGAACCACACCAGCCGCAGGTTCTACCCAGGGCAGGATGACTTTGCACCCAGAATCAAGACTTCCAAACCATTATTTTCCTAGCAGCAAATACATTGAAGAAGACTAAGAAAGTGAAAGGCCCAGTGTAAAATAAAGGTCTAATAGGCAACAGGACATTATTCATAGGCATCACATCAACAATCACAGCAATAAAAGTTATGACAGCACTCATGGCTTATCAGGAAGGGATACAATAAAAATAAAATAAAAATAAACTTCTTTGCAATAGTTTATCAGACAGTGCTCAGTGCTCAGATATATATAGTAGTGGCCAAAAGTGTTGTCTAGAGGGGACCGGTTTGGCGATTTGTATTTAATGACCCTACAAGTTTGCTTAAACCATCAGTCAAGGAACAACATATAAAGTTTTTGAATATTTTAAAAATGAGTTAAGAACAAAACACTAAACTTGGTTAGGGTATTTATATGACATATTTGATTAATTATTTGGCAAAAAAGGGATTAAAATTACAGCTACACTAATTTTTGACAAATTAGCTCAATGGAAATATTAATAATTAATTATTTATCATTAAAAGTCATTGCAAATGTTTGTTTCAATTAATAGAACTAACTTAATGTAGCAGAATTAATAACACAGTCAACTAATCTGTTCGTCCAGCAGCGAACACTGTAGTATCAATTATTTATTAATTCTAAGAAATGGTCCTCTCTTGCTTTTGCATGTATTCATAATTTGATAGATAGATAGATAGATAGATAGATAGATAGATAGATAGATAGATAGATAGATAGATAGATAGATTTCCTTGCCGATATCCTAGTTTGACTTTCTTCTGTAAAAAAAAATAAAATAAAAAAAGTATTTAGACTAACAATTCCTGTCCAAACAACATTGGACCCCATTGACTTTTCATGGTACAGCCAAAAATCAGTAAAACACTTTGAGCGCTTCACCAGGATATGTTCCTCCAGAGGGCTGCTGTGTGTGTGTGTGTGTGTGTGTGTGTGTGTGTGCTTGGGCCAGAAGCTGTCAGAACACACAGGTCTGCTCTCGACTGTCCCGCTTCACCATCTGTGTCTCTGCTCGTCTCAGCCGCTTCTCTCAGGCTGGCCGGGAGGGTTTCTACCTTTACTTCTGTTTGCGTGTAGATTTGGCAGATCACAGCAGTGCTCATCCTTAAACTGTCCCAGTTCTCTTCCACTTCAAACAGCTTGCTGTTGACATTTTCTTGCCTACATCTGTTTTTGCCTACGAGCACCGATGGTGAGAGGACCCTATTGTTTTTATACATTTATATTTGCTTTATTTATTTCTCAAAAGAAAATATATGTATTTTCTGGCCCTTTAATCAAGTTTCATTCATTATATATTTACAATACACTTGACCATTAATTTCATAAAATTTATTTTATATACTTTCTGGCCTTCTAATTTGTAATTATATAGGGTCACAATATATATATATATATTCTATTATTTATTTATTTTATTTTATTTATTTTAACCGATCTGTTTCATTCATTATATATTTCTATTACATTTTACCATTAATTACATCAAAGAAAATTGAAATACTTTCTGGCCTTCTAATTTCTTTAAATATTTTTTATTCTCTATATTTTTTTTGTATTAATATTATTTCATTTATACTGTCAGTTTTATAAATTATATATTTACATAAAATGTGACCATTATTTACAAGAAGGAAAATGTATATATTTTCTGACCTTCTCATTTTTTTTATGCTATACATTGTATTCTATATTTAAACATAAAATTTGATTTTTACATCATAAATATATATTTTCTAGTGTTCTAAATTGAATAATCTTTTGTTTGTAACTGTATATAAATGAAGATTAAGCAATACTAACGTTTTGTGTACTTTGATTATTTTGCTATCCTAAAATAACCCATGCAAAGTCATTTTTATATTAATTAATATCAGTTGAAAATAAAGTCAGAAGTCAGGCCTCATCCAATCTAATAGGTCAGTCATCGAATCAGGGGCTTTAAAATGCTTTAAAATTGCGAACAAGTGCAAATGAAGTTTACGGTGACTCGCTCTCACTAGCTCGGCTTATTACAGTAAAGCTCTTAAGACGGATCAGCCTCTCCTCAGAGTTATTTACTGACTCACTCATGACCAGACCTCACACTCCTGTGACCTTTCTCCGTCTCCTGACTCTGCTGAGTCATCAGATGTACATTCACTGATCAACACACTTTCTTAAATGTCCTCTCAGCCCTTGTAGATTCAGACTGTAGTTCCCGTTGATAGAGCAGTGATGTGGAGGTCAGCTCTTCTTAATGCTGTCTAATGAGTGACTGAGATTGTGTGATGGTGATGTTGTACGTGACCCTGTAAGTGTGCTTCAACACAGCTAAACATGAGCGGCACACTCACCATACCAGAATGCCATGTTTATACTAGATTAATGCTAATTACTACACCCATTAACAGCCCAAAGAATCAGTCAAACCAGTTGAAAACAGGCAGGTCTTTAACTCTGGTGTGTGTCATCTCTGCTCCACTAGCAGCAGCGAATGGAAACTCAGTCTGCTACAGTAGTCACTCCCCAAACTCTCAGTCTGCTACAGTAGCCACTCCTCAAACACTCAGTCTGCTACAGTAGCCACTCCTCAAACTCTCAGTCTGCTACAGTAGCCACACCCCAACATCTCAGCCTGCTACAGTAGCCACACTATAACTATACATTACAGTAAATAATAACTATAAATTATGCATAATTACATGAAACCAAACCAAACCTAATCCTAACCTTATAGTAATTACATAGTTACTTAATATTGCTATATTACCTAATATTACTAATATTACAGTGTAACAAAGACACCCTAAAATAAAATGTAACCATGAATGTATTTTAAAGTCGGAATGAAACGGAAGTTATGTATATCTGGGTGAAATGGCTTCTGGAATTAGAAAGAAAAGTGTAGGGCAGGACTTGTTTTGCCCTCAGGAGTTAATTGGATTGTAGGAAGTTGGGTGTTTGGATTAAAACAAAGATCAAAAATACAATAATAAAAGTTATTCGAAATATTAATAAATGCTGCATGTGACACAATGACCCGTGTTATTTTTCAGAAAGACTCAGGATAAAAATAAAACAAAATTATAATTGCACTTTAAAAGGGACAAAAAAAATATTGTGATTAAGAAATAAGGAAGAGTTCTGTTTAGTTTTCTCTAAAATATACTTATTGCCATTCATTTTTATGGCAGATGTGACAAACGTTCATTTTGGATAGCTGCAAATAACCATGAGGAATGCACTGTTTGATGTAATTCATCCTTTTGGTGTGTTCTAAAGGCTTGAATGGCACTAAATATTCTGAGAGCGTTACACGCAATATGAAATTTGTTTACACTTTTTCTGTCATTTTCACACATTTGATTTAGCTGCATAATCTTTGGTTTACAGCTTCCTTTTTGAAGTTATTACATATTTTAAAGAGTAAGATCAAAACCTGATAAACATCATGGTGAATTTCTTGTCAAAGAAAAGCATGCAGAACTAATCTTTGAACTATGTTGATCACTTGAGCAAGATATTGAGACTACATAAAACCAGTAAGAAACCAATGTTTCATAATTTATTCACACAACACCCCACAGCTAAGGTACAATTCATTTTCGCCATAAGTATATTTTAACATCAAAAGCCTCCAGTATGAAGACGGACAGTGTTCCAGTGTTTGAGCTTTTGTTTATGTGACACATCTTGTCAATGAGCAGTGGCCACCTGGAGGGAGGAGAGTACACACACGACATGCCTAACTAGCAGCAGGTTGCAATTAATTGAGACTCAACCCTTATTATTTTGCTCATTTGCTGAAAAGGGTTGTCAGCTTATTGCTAATGAGCTGCCAAGGTCATTGCTAAACAGCACTTGAAATGAAATGCACAGGGACAAGCAATCCAGCTGTCTTTTACTGGCAGAGAAAAGTAGTTTTTGTAATTGTCAATGATTTTATTATGTATCATGGGTAGCACATATTTTATGTACACTATATTGAAAACTACCCAGTAAGTCATTACTTTCAAAAGGCACTTGTGAGGATTGCACATCAATGAATTTCAAACAAAAGATATAATTAGGTTGATTTTAATAAGATAAATGTAAGCATTAGCTCTACATGTGGAACTTTTATCTATGTTTACCTTCACCTATTAGATTCCAAAATCTAATAAGCTGCATAAATGCACAGCATATCCTTCTGACACAAAGATTGTTCCAATCAATGAGCAGCATAATAATAATGCTGACTTCTAAGGGGCTGTTTACACAACACTGTTTTCAACAAAAAACGTAAAACCATATGCGTTTTGGCCGTTCATTTACACGACAACGCGTTTTGGGTGGCTGAAAACACAAACTTTAGAAAACGGGTTTCAAAGTGCACGTTTTTGAAAACGGTCTCCGTGTAAACAACAAATACGCGAATCTCTGAAGACGATGACGTCATGAACATGCATATTACGTGTTCAGTCTATAGTGTTTCATCACCATCTAATGGCGCAGCAGCAGAATACACGATTTTTTGTCGTTTTCGCGGATCCGTCTGAATGGGTATCGTTTTAACAATGGTTACATCTGTACGTGGAAAACTCAAAGGGAAACTTCTCCATTTTAAGGATATTATTTCCGTGTAAGCGTAACCTAATTAGATCTCTTTTCTGACAAAATTACAAGACAGCATTGCAAATGTTCAACATGGATAAGGTAATCCCACAATGCATTGCAACAAGTTCAAGATGGAAGACTGAGTTTAGGAAAATGTATATTATTAAAGCATTAAAGCCCGAGAAGTTTTGGCTAACAGTGATTTTAAACCTCAACTTAATGGGGCGCCAAGCAATGCAGTTCTTCAGCAATGTTTAGCAATAGTTGCCAAGTACAACACACAGATTCAGTGGCGCAGTAAAGGCGATCGTACAGCGGACGAGAAGCGCAGCACCGCGGTTTGTGGTCAGTTTATGGTCAACAATTGTTATGTTTAATGACATTATTAACCCTTTCACACGTAAGATTAAAATATTCTGGCTGACCCCCCAGCGTGAGTTTTTCCAGGTGGCCATTAGAATGTGTCACTTTATGGTTTCCATGGTGACGCATCATTGCTTGTCACGTGACACACCGCAGCAACAACACAGCTGAATGAATGATGATCTGCTTTTATGTAATTTTTCCTTTTTTATTCAAAATATTCACAAATTTGTTAGATACGGCATGCAATATCTGATATTCCGGTTGTCAAATATATGCAAGTGGAAGTGTTTTGTTGTTTAAACACCTTTATAACGATCGCGTTAGTTCAGCTGTATTCGCGATGGGCGCCGCCATCTTAGTTTGTGCCACAGACGCAGTTCATGGAATCGGATCTGTTGGATTTACAACACGTTAATTCATCCACTTCTCCCAAAATACATAAAAGTAAGTGGCTGGTGAACTGGGAGAAGAATAGAGTAACCCTTACGAAAAAGAAGTATACTTAAAGTTAATTTTATGAAGTATATGTCACCGGGTGACGAATGGGAACTTCGAATAGAGAACGAGTCCCCCTGGGGAAACATTTCCGGTGTGACAACAGGCCGGTTCCGGAGTGGAGTGGCTGTTTGAAGAGACACGGCGCGTGTGCAGGCAAGCAGAGCGGTCTCGATTAAAGTTGAGGATACAGGAAGAGAAGGCAGAGGCGGCGGGACAGCAGCAGAAGTAAATACGGTTGGTGTGGCGAGGGAAACGAGTGTGTTCTGAATTACAGATTGTTGGTCGAACTTGGTGTCTCCCTTTTGAAAGTATCATCATAGTGGATTTGCCGGCCCTGACGAGCTGAAGTGAAGGTACACTTTTCACTGTTAAGCGGTGTGTCACTGCAGTGTTTGACGATTGAAGTGAGCACGTGTGAGGATTTAAGTGGTTTGATGCATGCTCGAGTATGGGAAAGTTTGATGTTACCAGCACTCTGAAAGCTTAGTCGGAGATCGTCTAGTCCGGTGGGGTACCAAGAATTAATGTGAACATAGAGAACCTGTTGTCTGCCGCTGCATGCTGCCATTGCTGTTCTGTGAACATAGAGAACCTGTTATCCGCCACTGCATTCTGCCTGCTGCCCTGTGGTAAGAAGACTCAGTTATTAACTGCTGGATTCTGTACTCACCATTGCTGTTCTGTGAACATAGAGAACCTGTTATCCGCCACTGCATTCTGCCTGCTGCCCTGTGGTAAGAAGACTCAGTTATTAACTGCTGGATTCTGTACTCACTATTGCTGTTCTATGAATGTAGAGAATCTGTTATCTGCTGCCGCATGCTGCTGCTGTCCTGCGAAGGAGGTGACACTCAGTTATCTGATGCTGTCCTGCGAAAAGAGAACGCCCATTGTCTGCTGCTACCATCTGTAGTCCCTTGTGTCCTGCCCACCACCTACTGTTGACTACTGCATTTCATCTGAATGGTCATCGCCTTCTGTCTATTGTATATTGTTCATTGCTCACCACAAGAAGGTCCTGGTCCTTCGTCTAATCCCCGTTGTCCTGTGAAAGAGAGGTGACACTCAGTTACCTGATGCTGTCCTGTCCTACGAGCAGAGCTACCCCGTCACCTGCCGTTACTTATCCGAAGACATCCGTCCCTTGTCCCTTCCCCTCCCCTCCGGTACTGATCGGTGCAAGGAGGCGATCAACTGGCGGCTGACCTGAGCCTTTCTCCACTGAAGCCCCGTTTCGACGAGTTCTATGAAGAGTTCTGTGTCAGTGACATTCTTTTAAAGTTGTTTTTATATTCAATCAAAATAATTAAGCTTTTATATCACGTCGTTGTCTGGCCTTTCGTGTACTTTGGTGTTGCTCCTCCGGAGTGGTGGTTGTCCTCGGCCCTAGCGGTGACATATACTTAAGTAATGTTCAAGTTTATTTTGAAGTATACATTATGTAGTAAGTATAATGTCAATATGTACTAGTAGTAAACTTGTAAGTGTAATATTTTAATACCGCTTGGGTCTAAATTGGCCCACTTTTAGTATATAAAAGTATATGTTTAAGTGTACTATAAGTGTAACAGTGGTAAACTTTAAAGGAGAACTTGGTAACTTTTTTCACTTAATAAAACTGTCCAGAAATCATTTGGATGGTTAAACAACCTGTTCTGGTGATATTGGTGACTTTCCCCGCTCCCCCCAGCGTTCCCAGGCGGAAAACCAACCTTGCAACTTGCAACTACCGTCCCGGCAAGTTAGAAATTGGAAGTCTCGTGAGAAGCGAGAACTAGAACGAGAACGAGCGCGAACCACAAATTGCTTTACGGCAATTCGACATAAACACACACGCATGTATGATGTATTACCAGATGACCACTCGGTTGACATAGCTCCACGGGATACAGTTGGCTTGCTCCGATCAAAACAAACGCACATGAGCAGCGGTAGCGAGGGGGAGGAGGCCGCCGCAAGTGAGTTTTTTACGACTGTGTTGTGAAATATACGCCCCCCCACAGCTGTAGGGGGAGCTCGTGGGGAAAACATGCGACAACAAAAGGGAAAATCAGCGAAGAAGTGACTAGAGTTCGCTAGAGTTACCGAGTTCTCCTTTAAGTGCACAACTAGTTCATAATTACATTTCTCATTTGTACTGCAAGTGAACTTATGGGTATACTAGTAGTTTACTATTTTAATACTTGTAGCAACTTTAAAGTTTACTCTCAGTAAACTACTAGTTTAGTAGTTTTATATTATATATTTATTTATATTTAAAGTTTTCTTTAAGTGAACTTAACATTATACTTATAGTTTACTATTTATATATAATTTTTGCACTTGCAGTAGGCCTATACTACTATGCCCAAATGTTATTTTTTATACTTGAAAAATACCTTTAACTGTACTTTAATTTAAAAAACATTTTATTAGCTTCATGCATCCTTTTTTATCAACACTTGAATGTTGGTAAGTTTCATAAATAAAGGCAACATTTTAAACAAAAAAGATGAGAAAATAGGCCTACTGCAAGTGCAAAAATTATATATAAATAGTAAACTATAAGTATAATGTTAAGTTCACTTAAAGAAAACTTGTAGTATAAAACTACTAAACTAGTAGTTTACTGAGAGTATACTTTAAAGTTGCTACAAGTATTAAAAGTAGATCTCGATCAACAAGTAGAGGCCAAATATACTTAGACTTTTCTGTCAGTATAAGTCAAGTTTAAGTGGAATTTGAAGTATATTTCTGAGAAGTAAATAAAAAGTAGACTGAAAGTATACTTTCTTATTTTTAGTTGAAAAGAAGTATACTAATAGCACACTTGAATAAACTTATTTTTCGTAAGGGAAACTTTAAAGTTTCTTACACAATGTGTATCTGATATGAATAAATCAATTAAATCGAAAGGATTATTATTGCCTCTTCCTTTGACATCAGTGTGTATTTTACAAACTCTAAATGTATTGTTTTTTTAGTACTTATATGTCTGAAACCTAAAATAAACATTATGTGGTTGAAAACACTGAAAAGTTCAAGTACTCCTCGCTGCGGACTGTAGCGCGGTGACGTCACGTATTCATGTCACGTATGTGTTACCACGCATGCGCCATATCGCGGTGACAGCGCATGTGCGTTATGCGGTCACGTCACGTGTTTTGACGTCACGCGTCTTTAAAACGCATGCGCAAATTTGACATCATATATTTTTTTAAAGGGACAATGTGTAACTTTTTAGGTATTTTATTATCTAAAATCAATATTTGTATTCATAAATACACTCACCTAAAGGATTATTAGGAACACCATACTAATACTGTGTTTGACCCCCTTTGGCCTTCAGAACTGCCTTAATTCTACGTGACATTGATTGAACAAGGTGCTGAAAGCATTCTTTAGAAATGTTGGCCCATATTGATAGGATAGCATCTTGCAGTTGATGGAGATTTGTGGCATGCACATCCAGGGCACGAAGCTCCCGTTCCACCACATCCCAAAGATGCTCTATTGGATTGAGATCTGGTGACTGTGGGGGCCATTTTAGGACAGTGAACTCATTGTCATGTTCAAGAAACCAATTTGAAATGATTCGAGCTTTGTGACATGGAGCATTATACTGCTGGAAGTAGCCATCAGAGGATGGATACATGGTGGTCATAAAGGGATGGACATGATCAGAAACAATGCTCAGGTAGGCCGTGGCATTTAAACGATGCACAATTGGCACTAAGGGGCCTAAAGTGTGCAAAGAAAACATCCTCCACACCATTACACCCACGCTCAAAATTGCTTAGATCACCTTTCTTTCCCATTCTGACATTCACTTTGGAGTTCAGGAGATTTTCTTGACCAGGACCACACCCCTAAATGCATTGAAGCAACTGCCATGTGATTGGTTGATTAGATAATTGCATTAATGAGAAATTGAACAGGTTTTCCTAATAATCCTTTTGGTGAGTGTATGTCCTCAATGGTGTACAAATACCTCTGCTAATTATCGGACTTATCCTCGTAAACGAAGAACAGACAGTCAGACAGTCAGATAGATAGATGGATAGATTGCACCGACAGACAGACAGACAGACAGATATAAATAGATGGATGGAAAGACAGACTTTCTCAAGTACCTTTTACAGTACTCACAACTTAGATTTAAAGAACATACTGTCCAGCCATACAAAGTGGGCCTCTTCTCTGAATTTGGGCTTGCTGACAACGTCCCTGAAAATCTTGAATGTCAGTGAAAGCAAAATAAAAGATTTGACAGTGCAACATTTATTAGTTTTATACGTTTATACATTTTCCCTATATATGCTTAGACTTTATTCAAGCTCTAAAACTATGAATGTATAGTTTATAGTGAAGTCAATATGTACATTTATGGAGATTTGGGACAAAATATAATGTAATTTTATAGAAAACTACATTAGTGGCACGGCATGATTTTGAACAGCGAGCAGAGTCGAAAACCAGATGTAAAAACAAAACAAAACAAAAAAAACAGAATGAACTCTAAATTTGTGACAACCACTTTGATGGAAAGGAGTCAGGAGGAGGACAAAGAGTAGGTGAAGGGCAGACAGAAGGCAGGAGGGACCAAGGCGGAGCAGATGGTGCAGGCGGCCAGGGCGGAGACGACGGAGGGAGGAACCATGATGGAGGCAGGGCTTTCGGAGAGGAACAGGCTCGGGATCGGGCTCAGGCTCAGACTTGGGAACGGGCTCAGGCTCAGACTCGGAAAAGGGCTCAAGCTCAGACTCGGGAAAAGGCTCAGGCTCAGACTCGGACTCAGGAAAAGGCTCAGATACAGGCTTGGGAACAGATACAGTTCTTGGGGCAGGAACAGGTCTAGGGACAGGAACAGGAATTGGCGTGGCGGCAACCATCCTGGCTGAGGGCTCAGGTGGTGAGGCAGCGGCCATCTTGGCTGAGGGCTCAGGAGGTGAGGCGGCGGCCATCTTGGCTGAGGGTTCAAGCGGTGAGGCGGCGGCCATCTTGGCTAAGGGCTCAGATGGCAAGGCAGCGGCCATCTTGGCTGAGGGTTCAAGCGGTGAGGTGGAGCCATCTTGGCTAAAAGTGGCCCCGATCCGGAACAAGATCCTCAGGTTCTCATCGTCGAGGGCACTGGTGGCCCTCATTTCGTCGAGGCCACATTTACACATGGCCGGGTATTTAGAGAAACAAATATCCACCCCCCCTCCGTTTTCAATAATAACATCGTGCACACAACATCGTTTTCAAAAAAGTTGTCATTTACATCAACCCGCATAAATAAGCCGTCGAGCACCATCATAACTATGCCAAACCTATGGGCGGCAGTGTAGGGTGAAGAATAAAGCCATGCAAGCCAATCAGAATCCTCAGAATAGTCAACAATGAATAACACGAGCGACTTCCTAGGGCGCTCACATGACGTTAAGCATTTTCTGGCGCATTATGTGACGTTTGAGAACCTAAAACCCCGTTTCTCCCAGTTGACACGGCAACAATAACCGGGTTATCAGAAATCTCCACTTTGGCCGGAGGTTTTAGAAATAATCATTTTCTGTGATAAAAATGGGGTTCTCGTGTGAATGAGAGGCCAAACCGCAGGGAAATATCTGCGTCTTCCCTTCGTGTAAACAGGGCCTAAAGCTCAACTAGGAGCTACGGTCTGTATGTGTTGGATGTCAGTAGTACATTCATCTTCAGCATGAAGAACAGTAAAACCTTAAAGCCCTTTCCTATACAAGCTCCCAATAACGAGGAAATATTAATTTGAGTATAACTGGCTGGCTTTTTTTTTTATTCATTTTTTTATGTGAGAATCTTATGTAAGGTCAATTGAAGAGGTCGAGGACATTAAGAAATGTAATCTTCACTTCACAACACAATTTCAAGAATACCACTGTTATTTCTGCAGTCCAACCCCTTATCATAAAGAACTGTTTCAAATGATGATCGTTAAGCCGGTGTGTTATGGAGTGAACACAGCATACCGTTCTGTCACACACTTGGCTTTGAGCTGTCAAACAGAGAAAGAGTGGCTACACTTCTCCTCATTGTTAAAGAACTGTTCTCCTCTCAAAGCCCAGCCTCATTATGTCCAGCCAGTGCTTTAGCCACTCTTCTGTCTGAAAGAAACCTTGCCGAGACTGTACCAACCCTCCAAGTGTAAAGAACTGATGAATTTCACATTTACTGTGAAGGAACCGCTGAAAAGAACAACTGAGAGATTATTCTTCAACGCTCCCTATTATTTTTGATAAATGTGAACGATATCATCATTCTGGACGAGTACACAGAGCAGTTTTATGAATGTGTGCTGCTTATTTATGTTTAATTACCCAAACCCTTTGAAACCTTCATTTTTATGTTACTCCCTAATGGATTTCCCATGCATTGGAAGGATATTTGTGGCGTCAACAACATAATTGGGGCAGTATGTTGTGGATATATTATGGTCACTAATCTTTATTGTGTAAAATATTAATATTTTGCAATAGCTTGGTTCATTTTGTTCAATAAAAGTAAATGCATGCAAGATAAATAATAAACGATAACTAATGTTCCACACTGCACAACTGCAATGAATACCAGAGCCCGGCCCACTACACTTAACTGCCCTCTCTAGTCATGCATCACTTGAGAGCTTTGATATAGGAAAGTTGCTACTTCTCTTATGGAGGAAAGCAATACACATTTATTAAAACCTTACAAAGTCCATTAAACACTGTGGTTTCTCACTGCAGAACTAATCATGCTTTAGTGCATGGCCATTTAAATGCATTCACATTGGTTTTAATGTAAATATATGGTATATTTGCTTGGCATCTTTAATGATTTGTATAATGAAGATCTAGGTTAGTTGCATAGACTAAAAGGAATTGGAATTATTACAATTTTGGCGAATTGGGGACAAATTCATTTGAATTCATACCATTCCATTTTCTTTATTTTCATACAATCTGCTTAAACCCCACTGAAAGTTAGTTTTAAGGGTTGAACTTCATGCCTTTTTATCTTACATTATTTATTTTTTTTACATTTTCATACAAATCAAATTGTACAAATGCATCCAAAATTGAAAGCTTGTAAAATAATTGCACCTTCTCCTTAGTTCTACCAGAAAGACTGTATAACTGTGACAATTATACATTTATTAACAGCCCAGCAAGCAATAAAGTTATTTGGCGGTGGCCCCGTCCATAGCTCACAATCTGAGGGTCCGGACTCTGCATATCCTGCCTGAAGACAAAGGCAGGGGCGCAGCCGACCCCCAAAATTAGGTGGAAGAATAATTCCACGGGACAGAGCCCACCCCCAAGAACGGTAAATAAAGTATACCCACCGGTCGTGTATCCTGAAGTTCTTAAAACATAAAAGAAAAAGAGTTAACATGATAAGGCAAGGCAAGGCAAGTTTATTTATATAGCACATTTCATACACAATGGCAATTCAAAGTGCTTTACATAGAAGAAATTAAAATAATAAAAAGAAATAAGAATATTAAAACAGTTTAGAAAAATAAAAAATAAAATACAGTACAAAAGTCGGACGACATTGGCACAGTGCTCATTCAGTAAATGCATAGTTAAACAGATGTGTTTTGAAGCATGAACATTGAACATGGAATGCCTCATGGCCAATAGCTAATTAGTAAGAGGCCACTTCATTATGATTATAACAGAACCTGAAAGTTATTATGTGTAGATGTGTACTACGCATGTGCATTTAATATCTGCTGCTGCATATACGTAAACGTTTGTCCATTACTGACGCTTCCATCCAAACAACTTTTATTACATTTCAAGACACACTTACGTCTTATTACTAGTTTCCCTGTAGAAGGAACCCATGACTTTAGCTTATAAAAACCAATGGTCAACTGATTGAGCTAGAGGAAATGAGTTAATACAAGCAAGCGCTGTGGAATAGTGAACATGAACTGAGAATGAGCCAACTTAGTACATAGAGACAGCCATTGGGAACATGAGTCCTTATAGACCACGCATAGCAGGGCCACTATAGACCACACAGAGTAAGGCCACAAGGACCACACAGACCTGGCCATGACAGACCACACAGAGACAAGGCCACTATGGACCACACAGAACAAGGCCACCTTGGGCCACACAGAACCGGCCATAGGGGCCACAGAGCAGTGTCACACTGGCCATATGACCTTGCTAGACCACAGAGACAAGGCTGCAGCAGCCACACGGCCTTAGTAGACCACAGAGACAAGGCTGGTGATCAGCCACAACGGCTTCTAATGCCACATGGAAGACGAAGTAAGACTGGACAAGGCTGCAAAGCCACACAAAACCAAGCCCGCAAGGCCCACGAGACCACCATGTTTTTTTTTTTTTTTTTAGCAAGGCAACTATACCTTGAGGCTGCATAGCCACACAGACAACAGCCACTAGGCTACATAGAACCAATGCCGCTAAGGGCCACGAGACCACTGGCCATTTTTTACATACAGGACAAGGCAATGATATGCCACAAAGCCACTAAAGGCCACATAGAACAAACACACAGAACAACGGCCACTAGGCCACATGGAACCATGCCACTAAGGCCACGAGACCACTGGCCATTTTTTGCATATGACAAGGCAACGATATGCCACAAGGCCTCGAAGACCCACACAAAGACGAGGCCCAGCTGAGCCACAAGGCTGCTAATGCCACACAGAAACAAAAAACACTCATGGACAAGGCCACTAGGCCACCTGAAGGACCAAACTGCCAGTGATAGGCACAAAGGACAAGGCAACGATATGCCATAAGGCCATGGAGATCAAAGGCCATGGAGACCACACAAAACCTAAGCCCCGAAGGGCCACACTGCCGCACGGCACAAAGGACAAGGCAACAATATGCCACAAGGCCACTAAAGCCACACTGAGACGAGTTTGTACAGAGACAACGGCCACTAGGCCACACTGAACAAGCCACAAGACCACTGGCCATTTTTTACAAACAGGACAAGGCAATGATATGCCACGAGGCCTCGAAGACCCACACAGAGACAAGGCCCAGCTGAGCCACAAAGCCGCTAATGCCATACATAAACGAAAACACTCATAGACAAGGCCACTAGGCCAAACAAAACCTAAGCCCCGAAGGACCATACTGCCAGCAATAGGCACAAAGGACAAGGCAACGATATGCCACAAGGCCATGGAGACCACATGAAACCTAACCCCCGAATGGCCACACTGCCGCACGGCACAAAGAACAAGGCAACAATATGCCACAAGGCCACTAGAAGCCACACAGAGATGAGATTACGCAGAGACGATGGCAACTAAGCCACATAGAGACAATGTCACGTTGGCCACACAGACGAGTAATCAAACCAAGACTATCGACAGATATAGCATAACACCACCACCAGTAGCTGCATAAAGATTTACCTGAACCGTTAGTGGAGAGCTTGCTGAGCTTCTGGTTGTCCTGCATCCTCAATAAACAAGCTACAGTTAGTCCAAAATGCCGCCGCTAGAGTTCTTACGAGATCAAGAAAATATGATCATATAAC
>FLSR01000380.1:62593-77877 GCA_900092035.1 Leuciscus waleckii
CTTACCGTCTCGGAAATCATAAAGAGACAATTCTTTTTTTATTTTTCATTCCCCCTTTACCCCTGTGGTACTCGGTCATCCTTGGCTAGTACTACACAATCCCCAAATTAACTGGTCTGATGGTTCTATTTTGTCGTGGAAATTGTCTTGTCATGTTGAGTGTTTAACCTCTGCTGTTCCACCTGTTTCCTCTCTATCTGTTTTTCAGGAAGAACCCGGTGATTTGTCTGGAGTCCCGAAGGTTTATCACAATCTGCGGGAGGTCTTTAGTCGAGCCCGGGCCACTTCTCTCCCCCCCCCATCGTCCTTACGATTGTAGTATTGACCTTCTCCCGGGGACCACGCCCCCGCGGGGCAGATTATATTCTCTATCGGCTCCTGAACGGGAGGCGCTGGAGAATTATCTGTCCGATTCCCTCAACGCCGGTACTATTGTGCCCTCCTCGTCACCTGCCGGTGCAGGGGTTTTTTTTGTCAAAAAGAAGGACGGTTCGTTACGTCCCTGTATCGATTACCGAGGGCTGAACGAGATTACTATCAAGAACCGTTATCCCTTGCCTTTAATGTCGTCAGCCTTTGAAATCCTACAGGGAGCTAAGATCTTTATCAAACTCGATCTTCGTAACGCCTATCATTTAGTCCGCATCAAAGAGGGTGACGAGTGGAAGACCGCTTTTAATACACCCCTCGGTCACTTTGAATATAAGGTCCTCCCCTTCAGGCTGGTCAACGCCCCCGCCGTGTTCCAAGCTCTTATCAATGATGTCTTACGAGATATGCTAAATATTTTTGTCTTTGTCTATCTCGATGACATTCTCATTTTCTCTCCCTCACTCCAAGTCCATGTCCAACACGTTCGTCGAGTTCTCCAAAGTCTGTTAGAAAATCGACTCTTTGTCAAAGCTGAGAAATGTTCGTTTCATGTTCCGTCGGTCACGTTTTTGGGTTCAGTCATTTCTGCAGAAGGAATCAATATGGACCCGGCTAAGGTCCGAGCGGTCACCGAATGGCCCGTTCCTGATTCTCGTGTTGCCTTCAACGCTTTCTTGGCTTGCCAACTTTTATCGTCGTTTCATACGAAATTTTAGCCAAGTTGCCGCGCCCCTCACGGCTCTGACATCTGTCAAGTCCCGCTTTAGATGGTCAGACACAGCTCAAGCTGCTTTTGATCAGCTAAAGACTCTTTTCACTTCCGCTCCTATCTTACTCTCTCCTCTGACGTCTCGAAACAATTTATTGTCGAAGTTGATGCCTCGGAGGTCGGGGTCGGGGCCGTACTTTCTCAACGCTCTTCTTCAGACGGAAAAGTACATCCCTGCGCCTTTTACTCTCACCGTCTCGAGCCCGCCGAACGAAATTACGATGTAGGCAACCGTGAACTGCTCGCCATCCGGTTGGCGCTCAGCGAATGGAGACATTGGTTAGAAGGCTCTTCCGTTCCTTTTGTTGTATGGACGGATCATCGAAATTTAGAATACATATGTTCGGCTAAAAGACTCAACGCCCGCCAAGCCCGTTGGGCTCTGTTTTTTACACGTTTTGATTTTTCCATCTCTTTTCGTCCCGGTTCAAAGAATGTCAAGCCTGATGCTCTCTCTCGCCTCTTCGACTCCCCCACCGCAGCCGTAACCCCTGAGGTTATTATTTCTCCCGGTCGTGTTGTGGGTGCTACCATGTGGGGAATCGAGAGGTTGGTCAGACGCGCGTTATCTCAGGTTTCCGTGCCGCGTAACTGCCCTAAGAATCTCCTTTTTGTGCCCACGTCCATTCGCCGCGCTGTCCTCCAGTGGGGACACTCGTCCAAATTGTCTGCCCATCCCGGCGTGCGGGGCTCTCTTGCTTTCATTCGTCAACGTTTCTGGTGGCCTACTATTGAGCGCGATACGCGTCGTTTTATCGCCTTGTGTGTTACTTGCGCTCAAACCAAGACCGGCAACTCTCCTCCGGCTGGTTTGCTTTGACCATTGCTTGTACCAGCCCGTCCCTGGTCTCATATCGCGCTTGATTTTATTACCGGGCTTCCTTCGTCGGCTGGCAATACGGTCATCCTAACATTGTCGATCGTTGTTCTAATCTGCTCGTTTCATTCCACTCACTAAACTTCCTTCTGCCAAAGAGACAGCCCAAATTATGGTAGATCATGTTTTTAAGATACATGGTCTTCCCACTGACGTGGTTTCTGATAGAGGTCCGCAATTCTCCGTCTTTTTTTGGAAAGAGTTTTGCCGTCTCATCGGGGCTACTGCTAGCCTCTCGTCGGGTTTTCACCCTCAAACCAACGGGCAAGCCGAGCGCGCCAATCAAATTGTCGCCGGCATTCTGCGCAGCCTAGCTCACCGTTGTCCCGCGTCGTGGTCTGAGCAACTGGCCTGGGCAGATTATGCGCACAATTCTCTTCCATCCTCTGCCACAGGTCTTTCGCCTTTCCACTGCTGCCTCGGCTATCAACCGCCTTTGTTTTCGTCTCAGGAAACTGTATCTAATTCACCGTCAGTTCAAGCCCATACTAAATAAAGTTATAAACTAAATCTAACAGACATGAGTTCCACACCAGGAACGTGCTTATAGAAAAACACGATCATCAAGTCGACACTGTCATGATCCAGGTTCCTTCATTCTCTGTCTCCCTCTTGTGGCCACATCCCACACTACACCATCACCCCGTTCTCATCAGTCCCAGCTGTTCCCATTTACCCTTAATCTCCACTCTATCATCTCACCTGTTTCTCCTTCCCTCCTGATGTTTCCTGCTATTTCTAACCCTCTCTTTCTCTGCCCCTTTGTCAGTTTATTCCAAGCTATCTAATGCTGAAGTCGCTTCTCTTACCCTTCTTGCCAAAACGAATCGAGTCCTGTCCTGTCCTATCCTGTCGTGTCCTGTGTGGTTCGTGTGGAAGCCTCTCCTCGAGTCAGTATACTCATCCATTCTCTTGCTGGCTCACTGAACTCTGCCCTGCCAATTCAGACGCTGAGTTCCTGAACAGACGCGGTATCCAGTCTACGGTACCTTCTCTCTCGGCGGACTTCGCCTCTCACTACAGTCTCCACTCGGAGTCCAACTTCGCCTGACGCCCTGCTGCGCATCCTGAGTTCCAGTATTCTCTGCTGCCTGCAGTTTACGTTGATTTCTACAAAGCGAAGTTTTCTGTTTTTTCCTGAGAAGATTTATGTTTGATTCAGTGATTCGCTTCTCATTTCCATTAAAGACTGAATTATTGTGAATCTCGCTTTTTGGTCCTCTATCTCTCATTATAACATAATGAACAAATAAAATATAAAACAACATGAAGTTAGATCATTCACAGTCTTATATATTAAGAATATATTAAACCAAAAACTTTCTTTTTTTTATTTATTTTTTTAGAAAGGATGTGAATTAAAACAACCACAGCAGGCAACTAGTGGATTAATTCTGTTAAATTTAAATTTTAATTGACTGAATTATCCATTTGTTTTCTGACAAGGAACACATGGAACGAATCACTGCTCCACATTTTGATTGACAGCCGTCACAACCTACTAGTGACCATGTTCACTCCTTTCTTTTCAACCATTGGATGGGATTTAAAAACACGGCTGTTGATTTGTACTTCTGATGAAGCGCTGTTGTTTAATATAGGTGAAAACCTAAATAATAAATAAAATGCTTTCTTAAAAATACTAAAGCACGCATGCATGTTTTCTTTTGTTATGATAATTAAAAACCGACAGACTGATGAAAATGCGGGACATTTTGTCAATATGCGACGTGCGGGACAAGGGGTGAAAATGCTGTGCGGTGCAACGCGAAGCGGGACGGGTGGTCACCCAAGGGCCAGGTAGGCTTGAGTTCCAGCTCATTCTATTATGAGGGTCAAACAAGAAGCAATGCAAAATATAAACTGTATGTTCATTGTGGCGTTTGGTCAAGCCCTACAAATCCTTCAGAATAGGGGTGACAAAAGTCAAGACACTAAATAGATTGAAGATTCAACAGTTTATTACACCCTTTCAAAAGAAAAAATGTAGAAATGTGCATTTAAGGAATAAATAAAATGTAAAACCAACATACAACTTTAAATTATGCTCGTCCCTCAGATTGTGTAAGAGTGTAAAAGAGCCATTGGTCTAGCCAATAAACTGAATCTGATCATTATGAATGACGCAGTTCTTCAGTACTAGTTATAGATCCTGAATGTTTAATTTTACATCCTGAATATACAGTCATAAAAGCTTAATTTATAGTTATAAATCCCAAATATATAATTATACATCACAATAATAACATTAGAATGTCTTAAATGATAACACACACACACACACACACACACACACACCATAATGAGAGCGCACGGACAGCATCTGCACCGGTGATGTGCGGTTAGAATATATATATATATATATATATATATATATATGGTAACACTTTATTCAGAATTATGCATTAGTTAAGCATAAATACATTAGTAGCCTATTAATGATTAACTTTTCCACAATAATGTATTAGTAAAGCATGAAAACACTAGTAATTACTGATTAACTTAACATATTGTTAGGACATATTAGCCATTATTTACAATTTATTAAACATTTGAAGGATCCACATTCATGCGATAGCAAAAATAAGCTAGTAATTAATGATCAACTGAATGTAAACGCATTTTAGCCATTATTTACAACTTAGCAAACTATAAGCTATATTATTTTTGTGTAGTAATGTACTTGGTTATATTTCACCATCAGTGATTCACCATTTATTAAGTAAACTGAACAATATTAAACTAGTGACTATGTTTAATTAGTGCTGGTTTTACAGTTATAAATTGCTAATATAGTGTAATGAAGACAATTCCCCCTGTTCTGAAATGAAATCTTCATTAATTATGGCACTTATTTAATGATATTCAAGTTTATTGACCATAATAACCAATAATTATGGCTAAACTACTGCTAATACAGTACTAATAAAGACAATGTGACCCCCCTGTTCTAAAGTGAAAGTTATATCCTCATTAATTATGGCACTTATTGAGTGATATTCAAGTTTATTGACCAGAATAAGCCAATAATTATGGCTAAACTGTCACTAATACAGTACTAATAAAGACAATGTGACCCCCCTGTTCTATACTGTAGATAGGCTCTTATTTACACTATTGGTTTTAGTATACGTGTGTATTTTTATGTGTATTTCTACAACACTTACATTTACTTACATTTTCATACACTGAAACGAACAATATTGACAGCACTAACATCATTTGGCTCTGTTTGGGACTTCTGCTGCAAACTCGTTTCGAAGGATTACGTTAAACAAGACTGCACTTTAAAATCTTAAAATGAATAATATTTCTATAATCGTTGAACCATTTATCATGTACTTGTATCGTACATGAAAGTACACAGGACCAGGGACGTTCTCTCAGTGCCGACTCTCTCGGCTCCTCCTCGTTTTTGTGAAATGCAACAATCACAGGTTGTTTTTCACAGAATAAAAAAAAAAAACACAAATTTTTATTTACAATTTAAAGAAGATTTAAAGTGGTTTATTAATTATAACTGGCTTCTGTCATTATGGATTGAGAGAATATGTTTCCTCAAAGTATCAGTGACAGACATTGTGTACATTGTGTTTTGTCAGGGGCGCCTGTGTGTTATAAGTCTTATAATAATTTGTAAAAAATCAATTATTTTTATATAATGACCTACAATATCCAGAGTAAATGGCTGGAAAACACTACTTTGCCCAGATTTGACAAGCCAGCCTGCCGACAGTCGGAGTCGACAGATTTCACAGAAAATCCGGTAATGTACTGTATGATGGGCATTTTGAGCAGATTTTATAACATGTGTTGGTTTCATCTGTCATGTGTCTCCTGGCAAAGAGGTGTGTGTTTCTGCATGAGATTGTGTCTGGAATGACCAGTGTGTGATGCCCAGTTTTCCCCTGCAACCATTTCGTGCAAATCTGTTCAGATTTGAAGAGTCCTGTAGTGTGTTCCAGCAGAACCAGTCTCTTTATCATCAGAGCATGCTCTGTGTGTGTCATTCAGGCCAACACACCACCAATGATGACAGCAACTACGACTCCGAGCAGCACACAACAGATCATAATCACCATTTTCTTCTGTATTCGGAAGAGTTCAAGAAACAAACATGGGGAAAAGAGTCCATGCAGCGTGAAAAGTAGAAAAGAGGAGTTACTGTAATGACCCAGGCAGAAACTTCATTGCATATTTAAAGATTCGAGGAGAGCAGTTTGAGGATGACATGTTGTCGATGAATTTACAGATAATGGGACGTGCCACAACTCTTATGCTGATGTAATCTGTTGCACGGGGCAGTTATAACACGTGTTGACTAATGTTAGAGATTAAGATCAGCGGTTAGCTCGACACTGCTCTCCTCGATGGCGTCATGTTGAATGTAAGGAGTGTAGCAAGTGCGTAACACTGTTGATCCATCATCCCAGCTCTCTCCCCAATGGATTACAAACATGCCACAACACACACATGTAACACACATCAATGCAAAAACACAACACAAACAGAAGGTGGGAAATAAATAGTGCCTATTAAAAGTATTCACCCTCAGCAGTGTGTATGCAGTGTGTATGGATCACCAAGATATCACTGGGACAAGCAAGCAGTTGATTTCGTTCAGTCACATAAACAGGTACATGAAGATCATTTGTGTGTAATAAACTGATCACAGTATAAATTAACCTCTGTCTGGAAGGTTCAGCATTGAGGCCGATCATACAAGTGTCCTACTGGAAGTCTGCATTTGTTCGCTGGGTCGGGAAGTCATGAACGGCATCAGGTGCGCTCAAGTCATTTTGGTCAGAGCAAGATGGCGATGTTGTCACGGAATAGTTGAACGTGAGACGAGGATTCAAATGCAGAGGAAATGTATTAGTCACTGGCAGAAAAGGTACAAAACTCAAAAACTCCGATAGCAAGCGGGAAGAAACACCAGGAACAAGTAACTTGGACAAACGAACCAGCACAGGACTACAAACACAGGAAGGCTAAATAGGGGAACACACAAAGGAGGGTAACGAGAAGGACAGGTGGGACAAATTAACCAATAATCAGATAACAAGATGGAAGGGGCTAGACCAGTGGTTCCCTGGCTAGGGGTGCCGCAGAATCTCAGCTTTATTTTCCAATTTAAACAGCCTAAAATAACTATCGTACCATATAATAACCTTTTACAGCCAAGGTTATAATCGTTAACGAAAACGAACGAAAAAACGAAAACTAGGTGGGAAAAAACGCTATTTAAAACACGCAGCGTATTCGTTCAGCTGCTCTCTCTGTCACTCATTTATCATTCTTGCGTAGAAACGGGCGTATATGTTGGCGTAAGATTATGCTTACACTCCTCTCACCGCCTGATTTATGAAGCTGTGCGTACCTTTGAAATCCAGGTGTACGCAATACCTGCCCTTGATAAATGCCGCGGCTGAAAACGATCGTCATTAGAATAACACACCCCTATATATTCAAGTCTCCGCTTCCCCCACGCCCTCATTTTACGCCATGGACACACGGAAGACGGCAAAGAAGAGAAACTTCTTTGAGAAAGAGAAAGCGAAACCAGGGAAGTGGAAAGAAACAAAATTGATTTCTAGATTTTTATTATTAATGACACTTATTGTTATTTAGAAGAAGAATGTCGTTATAAATATTATTTGTATTATTATTATTATTTAAAAGAAGAATGTCATTTTTATTATTTTGTCAGTCTGAATAATTTTTTTGGTCATTGAAAGCCTTTCATTACTAAACCCAGTCCGTGCACACCTGCCGGGCCTAACCCTGGCCCTACCATCGTTTCAAAGAATAGTACAACGGCGAGCGCGTCGAGTATAAACGCCTCGTCCGTTTGGGGAGGTGCGAGCGCAGTCTGCGGAGACTCGCGCTGCGGAGCCAGGCGAATGTAGCAGAAAAGCATTGAGAACCAGGAAGAACGAGTTGTATTTGACCTCTATAACTTGTGAGAGCATCGAGCAAGAGGCTGCGCCACCAGAAACAGCGAGAAGAACCTAAGAAGAGCAAAAGTGTGAAGGTCAGTGAACAAACAGAGTCAGTGTGGATGTTGAAGGATCTAAGGATTTATTTGAAAGATTCCTAATGTTGTTTTGGCGTCTCCTACAACACTTTAATTTCCTCATAATATACATTACAGCATCAGCTCTTTCCTCTCAGTGTCTGAAACTGATTGATAAAGGATTCAGTCTCTCTAAACCCTGCCTCTCTGAGAGCTTCCTCTGCTCTGATTGGTCAGAAAGCAAACACTCATTATCATATCTGAATCTCAGCTCTTGATCACAGTGATACGAACAGTGACGATGTCGAGGGTTTTACCGTATCAATTTCAGAAAACAGCGTCTTCTCCACATGAACAACACGAACCAAACTCCTCCAGTCTCAGATACACTACAGTGTTTGAGGGCTGATGCTTATTTACTCTCACTCATTGTTGGTGAATGCCATTGACATTATAATAATGATTATTAATGCTGATGAATAGATTATGTCTCTGGGGAAAGGTGTAGAGTTGAGTTATTTTTTTATTTTTTTTATTTTTATTTTTTTAATCATCTGAGTTAAGGTGTAGAGTTATTAGGCAACAAACAAAAGTTCACAACTGATTAATTAATTGTTTACGCATTACAAACTCAGCATTTGCACAATCAGATTGTCCATAACTCCACTAAAACTGAGGTCAATCTCGATATTGTTTTGATATTTACCTTCTCCTGGGGAAATATGACACGATTCTTCCCCAGCATGGCCCGAAACTTGTGTATGAAGTACTCCTTGAAGCAGGACCTAGTCACGACAGAAAGAGTGTTTGAGACGAGACCCCATCACATCATGAAGTGGAATTAAATCACGGAGAAGATTAATGGATCACCGACCGGCAAAACGCATCACTGACACGAATGATGAGCACGCACTTCCCTCTTACATTTCACACACTTCCTATTAAGCCTGAAAAACATACAATACAATACAATATTATTTGCATAGCACGTTTAAAAACAACTGGTGTTGACCAAAGAGCTTTACAAAGGCCAAGAAAACAAACAATAAGACAGAAAACATAAAACAGTGAAGCAAATCAAAGAACTGGGAACTGAACTTAAAGGGGTGGTTGATTATGATTTGACTTTTCTAACTTTAGTTAGTGTGTAATGTTGCTGTTTGATCATAAACAACATCTGCAAAGTTACGACGCTCAAAGTTCAAAGCAAAGGGAGATATTTAGATATTAGTGTTATAGATATTAGTGTTATAGATATTAGTGTTATAGATATTAGTGTTATAGATATTAGTGTTATAGATATTAGTGTTATAGATATTAGTGTTATAGATATTAGTGTTATAGATATTAGTGTTATAGATATTAGTGTTATAGATATTAGTGTTATAGATATTAGTGTTATAGATATTAGTGTTATAGATATTAGTGTTATAGAGCCGGCAGGGATATTAGTGTTATAGAGCCGGCAGGGATATTAGTGTTATTATAGAGAGGGCAGGGATATTAGTGTTATAGAGACGTTAGGAATATTAGTGTTATTATAGAGACGGCAGGGATATTAGGCTGCTGTCACTTTAAGATCTGCACAGTATAGTTACACACGCCTGCAACACAGAAAACGCTTGAATGTTTTAAATCACTTTTTCTGTGAGCGCGCTTTGGATGTGTGTGCGGCGTACAGAAAACAGCAGGAGTCGTCTCGCCTTGAACTGTTTAAAAAGTCATTATGAAATGCTCACAAAGGAATTGATGAGAGGAATCGGATTTTTAATTTTATAACAAGTGTCCGATTCCTGACCTCAAGTATTTGATTTTCGAAAAGTGCACAGCAATGAAGGGGCGACACTCTAAAATATCAAGAGTACAAAACACACACACACACACACACACACACACACACACACACAAATGAACTGCTGTGGCTGAAACAATATGGCTAAACTGAGCCAGAAGACTCAATAGGAGGTTGAAATCAGGTTGATTGAGTTCTGATAACGCATTCCTGTTCAGTTTTGTTAAATATTTGTTGAATTTTGATGTTTATGTGTAACAAAATGTCTTTCTCTCTCTGTGGGTTTTACTGTAGTAGAATTAATGCAAAAACTGACACTTCAAATGAACATTTAAAAAAAAAATCTAAACCTTGACAAAAAGTAGCCTTGAGAATGTCTAATATATATCAAAATCCAGAACCTAATAAAAGTAAGTATTTATCTCTAACTAGATGATGTATATTCCTCTTTATATTGAGCTATATATGAATCTAGAGGTTACACCACAACATTACACAAGTTTAACTTGTTTACTTTCCACCAGGTGGCACTAATCTTACTTAAAAATATATACATATATTTTAAAGGCAGTCTCTATTTCAACAATAAATACTGCTTTAACTGAAAAGTAATAAGAAAAATTATTAGAAAAAAATAAAATCAGAATTACCGCTTAGATATTAATTAGTACCACGAACTTCTCTCAAAATACAAAATAAAGAAACAAATATTGAACAAAAATGTATTACATTGTTTTTACTGTAATACCAGAGAGTTAAATGTAACTTTTGGCTTTAGCGGTTAATAAACAGAACTGCACGCGTCTTGCGGAAGAACATTTTAGCCGGAACTACTTCTCTATGTTTATGTCTATGACGAGTCACGCAGGCAATGTACTACTCCGCAGCGGCTGATGTCCCACTCGGCCTTAAATAGTCCGAATATAAACTTCTTATAGGCGTTACCTAATGATTCGGGATAAGAAGAAAACACGGTTTGGAAGATGGATTCATGATGTACCCGCTCACATCGCCACAACAAAAATATAATGGTACAATCATCATTATATTGTCCAAAACATGGATCTTAATTCTACACTGAGACACACACACACACACACACACACAATAAGCAGTGTGTAAGCCGCAGGACACACTTACACCAGTTCATCACACACACACACACACACACACACACACACACACAGCGGTTGTTTAGTTCAACTCACGTCGGCACAGGTATCTTCTCCTGTTTACACTCCAGACCATTATAATCCTCTTCAACTTGACACATGACGGCTTCAAATTCACAAACTAAATGAAAGGAGACACCCGATGTCACTCGTTCTGCGATACGATGCTCTTCAGCCCGTTTAGAGGCGACAAATTCTCTCAAAATTATTCAAGAGAACGTCAAAATCACCCATACTGGTACAAGCTTGTTTTCACGTGTGACTGTGTGGAGAATTTCCCTGACCCCTTTTGATGACGTACAGAGGCCACGCCCATATGTTTGCTTTTAGCATCGTCTGACATTGATGTTTTTATTTTATTATTATCTTAATGTGCAATGTTTACTTTTTGTGTAAATACCGTTAAATACCACATACACGTGCAAAAATGGGCTAAAAGAAACCCCATATTTTATTATTTACACAGAAAAGAAGCATTGTGATGAGTTATTTCTTTTTTAATAATTTATATTAATGTCTTAACGTTTTCCTCATATATACATTTAACATACTATTTTATAATATATACGTTGACAACCTTATTTGTTACATTCGCTACATTAGTTTTGCGCCATCTATCTATGCTCCATGGAATTGTTATGAATGCGATGTCTGGGAAATGTAGTTCTATTGAACAGCCGCTCTGGGAAAATTGTCGCTGTAAGAACTACAACTCCCATCGTATTGTTCGCCTAATCCGTTCCGTTAAAGCTACCATGTAATGTTTACTTCTTTGGAACAACGGCGTGTCCTCCTCGGTTAACAGTGTTGGGAGATTGCAGATGCGGTATCTAATGTCGTATAAATCACGATACGTTCGTTAAAAACACGGAATCCTCTTCGCATCGGCAGTATTAGTGGTTCGTGATGGCGATGTTCCGCAGTTTTGTTTCGGCTGCTCAGATCAGGCAACATCAGCAGCAAAATGGAGCCTCATCAGCCGCACCTGGAGAGAGTCTAGAGAGCCAGTTCTCCTGCCCAATCTGTCTGGAGGTTTACCACAAGCCTGTCAGCATCGCCAGCTGCGCTCATACGTGAGTAAACTGGCCTTTTAACATGTTCTACATCATTTTTCCTTTGTCAGGCTTCGGCAGTGAAAACGATGCGTCTTTTTCATCTGCTTGTGCATTTCATCGGCTCATACAATTTTCTAAGCCGTTTTGACAAAATATAAAAACATCATATATCGTCAATAAGGGCTTTAGAGTTTCACTTCCCATATGTGCAGGAGAACAAAGCGATATTTCATAGTGATGATGATGATGTCTGTTTCGGTTCATTTGAAAAGAATCATTCGAACCGAATCGCAAGCCAGACCGAATCGGTCTGGAATTCGAGTGAATCGTTCATCGACTGAGCGTTGCTTTTTGTTTTGATGTGTGCGCGTTGTTGTGGTTGTAAAATGCGTTTTCCTCGTTAGAATAGGACACTTGTGATGCAAAGCTTGCTATTGGCAGCATGGGTTTGTGTTTTTAAGAACCTGAAATGAGCTTGACAGGGTACTTACGTGACATACCGTAAATATAGCCATCCTCCTCAAGCTTGAATTATGAAATTGATCACTGAATCGGTTCCTAAAACGATTCATTGAAACGAACGTTCAAAATAACGGTATTTCCATTCATTAAAAAAGAAAAAGTCTTGGTTAAAGCGTTATAAACCAAGTAGCCACAAAGCTAAAACTTTGATTTGAAGCAAACAAATATTTTTTTTAATCGGACCAAAATACAAAGGTCATGAAAAGAACTACAATCCCATGAAGCATTGCGAACAGCCTAATCGATTGAGAAATAAAAAAACTACTAATTTAAAAGTATTGATTAAATAATATATTTCAAGTTTATTGCAAAATATGCTTATTTATGTAAAGTATTTTGCAGTCTTTTGGCACGTTTAGCTTGTTTCGACTCTGATTGGTGGGATTTCCTGTACAGCATTATGGGTAATGTAGTTTTCCCACCACAAATTCCACTGTTAAACATTATTATTTTAAAACCAAGTTGAAATAATGCAGGCTGACGGCTTCAGCAGAAGCAAATACCATCGATTGAACTGGCAGCATCTCAGCTACTTGTCAATATATGCAAATTTAATCAAATAAATGCAGCTCATAGTTTTGATTAACAGGTTGAATACAGTAATTTGTGCTTTGGTTTCTGACATGTTTTGGGGTTTTTATGCACTGTATTTTGTGAAGAGTGAAGCTTCCCTGGTGGTCCGTGTGAAAATTGGTTATCCAGGGATTGCCTTGCCCTTTCACTGACCTTTCAGAAAAAAATTAATTTTTGATGAGGGAAACACTGTAACCTTCGCACAGCTGCTGTAAACCTGAGGATCCTCTTTTCTTTCCCTTGATAATTGATGTTTAACCCTGTAAAGCCTGACCTGTGTTTTTGCTGATTATTATATTTCATACATCAGGCTTTCAATATATAGTGAGAATATGGAGCTCATATTCAAGGAGGAAAAACTATAAGCAGCTCAATTTTATTCTGAGCAAAAATATGCAGTTTGGTGCAGATGCTGATATTTATGTGAACAAAAATTGATGTAAATATAATGTAAATCAGTAAGATCTTTATAAGAGATACTTACATAAAATGATATAAATATCAGTCATTACTCTATATCTGCTAATAAAATGTCTAGTATATGCAATATTGAAGTGCATTATATGTTTTGATCATAAAAATAAGCAATGCAATACAATAATGATTTAGAGATGAATAAATAAACCTTCCTCAAAACAAAAGCCTGATGATCATATTTCAGATATAAAAAAAAAAGAAAAAAAATATGTATTGATAATCAAGTAAACCTGAGTTTGAAAAAAAAAGATGTATTGATAATCAAGTAAACCTGAGTTTCTTCAGTTCAGTAACTTTCTAAAACTTGATAAAAAACAGTAAAATTTCACATTAAACACACGTGAAGCACGCGCTGAAGGTGGACGTTTGTACACTTATTATAATAAAGGGCTACGAAAAGTCTAAACTATCAATCAGACGACTTACACACACACACACACACAGATTTGATCATTTAGAGGCATTAGAAATTTGTAAATTAAATATGATACAGCAAATCTTTATAGGGTTAAAATAGATTAATGCCAAGTAAGGATTTTTTTTTTTTCCTGTTTTTTTTGGCCTGAAGAAAGTGGATTGGTTTTGGTAACTTGTTCTACACGGCTCTCCATGTTTCGTGTGATTGGCTGTTCACTGATGATGTCACACTGTGATTAATCACAAACCCTGAGTAGGGCTGACGATTAATCGCAATAAACTGCACGCGATGTGGCAAAGGCTGCGATTATCTTATGCGCAGCTTGTCAGTGAAGCTCGGCTGATCGGTAGTAAATACTGCCTCATCTGAACACCAGAGGGCGCTCTCACGCAAACACGCCGCAGAAGTACAATAATGCGCATCATTCCAGGAAACCTCTATCGCTGTAGCTGAAGAAACAGAAGATTGAAACGCTTTGATTAAACATGACTAATAAACACACGACTGCCTTATTCTGTGTCAGAAGCACATCATCTCACAGAAGGAGGAGCTCAACTGTCCTTATGAAGTGAGTTTGGAGGAAATGCATGTTATTAAATGTTGTCTGTTGTTGGACAAGAGGTTCATAAATGCTTCTCATGTGGTGGGTTATGATGTTTGACGCGTGTTGTTTTTTCAAATGCACTTTATAAGCGACTCAAACTCAGTGCTTTCAGAGTGAGCAGCGTTTACAGAGCCGTACGTCACTGACACGCTGCGCATAACAAATAATCGCAGCCTTTGCGATTTTTAAAATCTCGATAAGCCTCGATTTAAGTGCGATTACATGTAAAGTGCGATTAATCGTTCAGCCCTAACCCTGAGTCGACAGAAAACGTTTATACCGAGTGTTGTAAGCCCGTTAAACCTGATCTAAACAAGTTTGGATTGTGTGGTTATGTAAAAAAACTCTAAACATACTCTGAACTCTAAACATACTCTGAACTCGCTCGGGAGAGAGATGAAAAATGGCCCGACAAAGAACAAGTTAAAAAGTTCCCCATTTAGTAACATTTTTATCCCTTAAAACTCATCTTTGATCACCAAAATGACATATGTGTTTTTTCCTTGAAAAAAAATCTTCATGCCTTAAAATATCTTGACTGTAACTCGACACCCTTGCCTCATTTAGTATGCGCGGTTCTATGAATATGCAAATGAGCCCCGCCTCCACTCACTCAGCTCAGAGATCCACTGGTTGA